>VWYK01074040.1:0-20101 GCA_013399775.1 Semnornis frantzii
GGGCAATGTGGTCCAGTGTCTCATCACTGCATTGTGAGGAATGAAGCTGGGGAAGGACCTGTTCTCCAGGCCTTCTTTATTCAGCCACCTGGGGCAGCCTCCCTTTTGGGTTGTTGATCACCACCTTAGGGTGTGTGTCCAACCAGGAAGGTGAAATGTTCCTTGTGAGCAGTCTCTGTGGAAGATCCAGGTCTTCCCTCCCCAGGTCTTTGGCAGAGATGTTGGTAGTTTGGGAATGGCATCCTTGGTGTGTGCAGGGTTGGTGTGCTGGAGGATCCAGGTTTGATCAGAAGGTGGTAGCATCCTTCCAGAAAATGAGAGCAAATAAAAAACAATGAGAGGAAGACACTTTGCAGGCTTTTCTGCTCCATCCTCCTGCTGTCTTCAGACCTGGGCTATCACCCATGTGCTCCTTGGCCTGCTGTGGGATTCCAGCACTGAGCACCCCAGGGCAAGCTCAGAGGTGGTCCACAGAAGAGCTCAGGGGTTGATGTGGTGGATGGAGCTTGGGCTTTCTTCGGGACCAGCTGCCTCCCACCCCAGTCCTTGCATCTCAGTTGTGTGGTAGGCATCATGACTCTATCTCCTCTCTCCAGCCCACCAAGGCAGGCTGGGGGAACCCTCCAAGCTCTGCTTCTTCCCTCCTGCTTCCTTCAACCCACTTTCCCCACAACAGGTGCCTCTACCTCTGCTGCCCAGCACAACTCCCTGTCTGAAGATGACACCACCCTGATCCTCAACCTTGAGCCTCCTATGGAGCATTGCCAACCTGATGGAGGTTTGCCCACAGGACTGCCTGCCCACCACCAACCCTGTGCCCCCATGTTGGACCTCTCCCATGACAGAGGGCATGCACGTCCAGACCAGGGAGGGGTTGTGCCCTCAACCCAACCCATGTCTCCATCCCTTCTAATGCAGAGGGCTGAAGAAGCTGAGGAGGACTCGAGGTCAGCCCCTGGGGACAATGGGCCTCTTCCCAGGAGCATCCAGGACTTCCTGGCCTCCCTGAAGGAGGATTTCAGTGGCTGGGCCAGGTCCAACAGGCAGCAGGCAGAGCAGCTCCTGAGGATCGGTGACCACCTTCTGCAAGCTCAACAAAGGGCAAACAGGCATCTGGTGTCCATGATCCAGGAGATCCAGGCCATATCCCGCTCCCTGGCCACTGTAACCTCTGCCATGGGACCCCTGCCACAGCCTGTGGCCAGCCAGAAGGACCTCCTCAGCCCAGACATGGCCTGGCCATCGCTGCCTTCCGACTTGCTGCAGTTATTCCCTTCCAGCGCCCCGCAGAACTGTCACCTGCTGGTGCCAGTGGCTGCCACAGCTCCCTCCCCCAGCAGCCCTCATCCTGCCACCCCTCCTGCCAGCCCATCCTGCTCAGAGCCCTCCAGCCCAGCTTCTGAGGGGCAACATCTCAAATCAAGGTACCTCACCAGAGGCAAGCGTGGTGGCAAGGCTAAAACCAAAGTGCAGAAGAGAAGGAAGAAATGAAGCTGTGCAAACCAGAACAGTTGCTGGGGGCTGCAGCTGCTTGGGCAAACCCTTTGAAGGTCCCTATGGAGGCCGGAAGCTCCATCTCACCTTGCTGTGCCAATAAATGCTCATGGGGTGAAGGGTGCATTGGTCTTCTGTGGGGCTTGGGAGGGCTCTCCCGAGTGAGCCCTCACAGCTGCGTGGCAAGAACTTGCTTGGGAGCAGCATGATCCCATGAATTCCCTTTCTTCCTTCCCTTTCCAGCATGTGTGACCTCATGGATTGTGGGTCTAAGGTGGGTAGGAGGGCAGCAAACCCGAGTGGGAGGGCTGGAGGAAAGGCTTTAGTGCAAGGGTGGGTGCCCAGCCTGCAACCGCTCTGCTGGATTCCAGCCTCAGTAGCATGTCCAAGAGGAGATCCTCCAAGGAGGTGGTCCCAGAGCCACCTCCACCTTCTGCCGAGTCTTTTCTTCTCTCAGCTGTCTCCAGCATGGTTCAACCTCCTGTAGGCTCACTATGGTTTTCCTCTTTCAGAAGCCACTCCAGCTCCAGCCATGGGCATTGCTCTGGGATTTTCACCTCTTGGGGTTACCCAGCAGGAATCTGGGGCCACCTCCTCAGAGCTCTGAGATTTTCTTGCTGCTCTCCAGGTTCTCTTTAGAGAGAGGAGATCAGCCAAGCAAGCTGGACGCAGGGCGGCAGAGCCAGGGTGGAATTTGTGCCTCCAAGATGCTTTTCTGGCTAGGTGCAGACATCTCAGCATGAGGCAGGCTGCAGCAGGCACTGCAGAGAGCCCCCCTGGGCATGGTGGCTTGTGAGTTGTTTCTTGCCTACACCTTGCCCTGCCCATGTCCAGGGTTGGTGAAAAGGTGCCATGACTGGTTGTGATGGGCTTGAGGCCCCCAAGCACAGACTCACAGAATCACAGACTTGCAGAATCAACCAGGCTGGAAAAGAGCTTTGAGCTCATCCAGCCCAACCTGTCACCCAGCACCTTCTAATTAACTAACCCATGGCACCAAGTGCCTCATGCAGACTCCTCTTAAACACCTCCAGGGGTGGGGACTCCACCACCTCCCCGGGCAGCCCATTCCAATGCCAATCACTCTTGCTGTGAAGAACTTCCTCGTAATATCCAGCCTGAACCTGCCCTGGCACAGCTTGAGGCTGTGTCCTCTTTTTCTGTCCCTGGGTGCCCGGCAGCAGAGCCCAACCCCACCTGGCTGCAACCTCCCTTCAGGGAGCTGCAGACAGCAATGAGGTCTGCCCTGATCCTCCTCTTCTGCAGGCTGCACACCCCCAGCTCCCTCAGCCTCTCCTCACAGGGCTGTGCTCCAGACCCCTCACCAGCCTTGGTGCCCTTCTCTGGGCATCTTCCAGCACCTCAACATCTCTCTTGAATGGAGTGGCCCAGAACTGGACACAGCACTCAAGGTGTGGCCTTGAGCAGTGCTGAGCACAGGGGCAGAATAACCTCCCTGCTCCTGCTGGCCACTCTGTCCTGATCTAGGCCAGGATGCCATTGGCTCTCCTGCCCACCTGGGCACACTGCTGCCCCATCTTCAGCTCCTCTCTACCAGCACCCCCAGGTCCCTCTCTGCCTGGCTGCTCTCAGCCACTCTGNGCATCTCCCACCAGAAGGGCAGATCCTCACTCAAGCAGAAGCGGCCTTCAGTGCTGCTGAAGTCAAGGTCCCTTCTGGTTTCCAGGGTCATAGTGCAGGAAGGACTTGCCTAGAGGCAGACCTGCCTGGTGACCTTTGCCTGGGACAAAACAACTGTGGCAGAACAAGGGCTGGGGACCTCTAGGCTGAACCTCTGCAGAGTATATCCCCAGTCAGCCCTGGCTGGGATCAGAAGAGCTTAACCCTCCCTGCAGGATTGAAGCAAGAGGCTAAAGGTGATTTATTGCCCCATCTCAGGAAAGGGAGGTCACATCCCCTCAGCCTGAAAGGGATGTCACATCTCCTCTGTCTGAAAAGGGAGGTCCCATCTCCTCTGCCTGAAAGGAGGGGTCGCATCCCCTCTGCCTGAAAGGGAGGTCACATCCCCTCTGCCTGAAAAGGGGGTCCCATCTCCTCTGCCTGAAAAGGGGGTCCCATCCCCTCAGCCTGAAAAGGGGGTCCCATCCCCTCAGCCTGAAAAGGGGGTCCCATCTCTTCTGCCTGAAAAGGGAGGTCCCATCCCCTCAGCCTGAAAAGGGGGTCCCATCCCCTCAGCCTGAAAAGGGNCCTCTGCCTGAAAAGGGAGATCCCATCCCCTCTGCCTGAAAAGGGAGATCCCATCCCCTCTGCCTGAAAAGGGAGATCCCATCCCCTCTGCCTGAAAAGGGAGATCCCATCCCCTCTGCCTGAAAAGGGAGATCCCATCCCCTCTGCCTGAAAAGGGAGATCCCATCCCCTCTGCCTGAAAGAGAGGTCCCATCTCCTCTGTCTGAACGGGAGGTCCCATCTCCTCTGCCTGAAAAAGAGATCCCAACCCCTCTGCCTGAAAGGGAGGTCACATCTCCTCTGCCTGAAAAAGAGATCACATCCCCTCTGCCTGAAAGGGAGGTCCCATCGCCTCTGCCTGAAAGGGGGGATCCCATCCCTTCTTCCTGAAAGGGAGGTCCCATCCCCTCTGCCTGAAAGGGGGAGTCCCATCCCCTCTGCCTTCTCTTGGGCTGAAGCAAGGGGACAGAGAGGATTTGTCCCAGCACTCCCTGTGGCCTCAGGGCTGTGGGTGCCTCAGGCAGCTGAGTTCTCTCAGCTGTTGCCAATTGCCATTATGGGAGCTGTGCTGAGCTTCACCCACCTGAGGTGGGAGTGGCTGTGGGAGATGTGGGCTATAAAACGTCCCCGGGCAGTAGTTGCTCTTTGTGCTGGGCACTGGTAGGCAGGATGTGGCCTGGATGCAGCTTGGGGTTTGCTCTTTTCTGCTGGGTTTTTGGGGAGGTGGCTGCTTACAGCCCCTGGGACTTCCTTAGAGGGGAGGTAGAGCTGTGGAGGTATGGAGGGGAGCCTTCCTTTGGGCAGCCCAGAGCCTTCTCCCAGCCCTCTCCCTGGGCATGGGTGGATGTCTCTCAGCTCCAGGCAGCTGCCCCTTTGCACCCTGTGGCTGTGCAGTGTCAAGAGGCACAGATGGTGGTCAGGGTGCACAGGGACCTCTTTGGCATAGGACGTCTGGTCAAGGCTACAGACCTGACCCTGGGCTCAGCCTCCTGCTTGCCTGTGGCCCAGAGTGCTGCTGGGGGCACAGTGACCTTCGTGGCTGGGCTACATGAGTGCGGCAGCAGCCTCAGGGTAAGGCTGGTGAAGGGGCCGGTGACCTTGGGTGGGAGTCTAAGCCTCTGGTGACCTCCATAGCTGGGCTGTGAGTGTGGCAGCAGCCTCAGGGTAAGGATAGTGGAAGGGCTGGAGCTTTTGGGTGTGGGTCTCAGCCTCTGGTGACCTTAGGTGAGGGTCTGAGCCTCTGGTGACCTCCATAGCCGGGCTGTGTGAGTGTGGCAGCAGCCTCAGGCAGGGGCTGGAGCCCTTGGGTGGTGATCTGAGCCTCTTGGCTTGCAGCATGTTGCCTTGGGGCACTGAGCTGGCAGAGGGCTGTGGTGTAGGTGAGCTCCTAGAGGCCGAACATCTCAGCTTGCTTTTCAAGGTCAGCAAAACTTCTGCTGCCTAGTCCAGGGCGGGTTGTGTGAGCAGGGAAAAGGCAGGAAAGAGGCAGGGTGACTTTTTATTTTTTTCCCTGATGAATATAGTAGTAGCATAGCCTTGAAGGAGATTGTTATGCTGTTGCTGCCACCTCCAGGGTGGAGCCCAGATGGCATGGAGCTGGAAGCCCTTGCAGGGAGCCAAGCAGTGGGTGCTTAACCTTCAGGAGGCACCTGGGTGCTGCTGAAATGTGGCATGAGTTGTAAACTTCGACCTGACATGGTCCTTCTGCCCTAGGAGGGGCTTGGGACCCATACTTCAATCAGCTCCTTTGAGGAGAAGTCAGCCTCTGGTGTCCTGCAGGACAGACTTGTTTGTTGTGGGGCATGGAAACTAGGAGAGGGGGAAAATAAGGCAGCTTGAGCAGCTCTGCTCTGACCAGAGGCTGTCCTGTGCCAGGCTGGGGCAGCTTCCCAGCCCAGGTGCCACTCACCTGCCTCCAGCACTGGCCAATGACCAGAAGAAACATCTCAGGGCTATGAGGATGATGAGGGGGCTGGAGCAGTGCCTGGTGAGGAGAGGCTGAGGGACCTGGGGCTGCTTAGTCTGAAGAAGAGAAGACTTGAGAGGGGATTTAATCAATGTTTGTAACTATCTGAGGGCTGGGGGTCAGGACAGGGGGGACACAGGCTCTGTTCATTTGCTCCCTGGGATAGGACAAGGAGCAATGGATGGAAGCTGCAGCACAGGAGGTTCCAACTCAACACAAGGGGGAACTTCTTTATTTGTAAGGGTCAGAGAGCACTGGCACAGGCTACCCAGAGATGTTGTGGAGCCTTTCCAGGCCTGTCTGGATGCATTCCTGTGTGACCTGAGCTGGATTGTCTGGCCCTGCTCTGGCAGGGGGGGGGACTCAATCTCTTTGGGTCCTTTCCAACTTCTGACATCCTGTGAGTCTCTTAGGTGTAAATGTGCTGCTATGCGTGTGGCCAGGGCACAGGAGTGGTCTCACTTGACTGGATGATGTCTTCTCCCTTCCCCAGGTGACCCCTGATGCTCTAATCTACAGCACAAGCTTGAACTACAACCCAGCTCCTACTGGTAACCCCAGCATTGTCCGAGCCAACCCTGCTCTGGTTCCTATTGAGTGCCACTACCCAAGGTGAGCCAGTGCAGAGGAGCACCAAGCAAGCCTTTCTGCTGCCAAGGGGGATTTTCACCATGGGCATCTTTTTTTTTTATCCCTCCCAGGAGGGAGAATGTGAGCAGCAATGCTGTCAAGCCTACCTGGGCACCCTTCCACTCCACCCTGTCCTCTGAGGAGCAGCTGCCCTTCTATCTGCACCTCATGAATGGTAGGTTTGGGGTGAGTGGCTCCTTTAAGGGCACCCCTGAGGTGGCCACACTACTACTGGTGCTAGAGTCACCCCATCTTATGGCTGGGGGCAGTTTTGGGTGGGCACCCAGCTCCCTGTGCCCATTCAGGTTTGCTTGGGTGGGAATTAGGCACAGGTTGGCTCCCCGTTGCTGAGTGCCTGCTGACCTCTGTGTTGCCAGATGATTGGAGTGCAGAGAGTGACTCCACTGTCTTTCAACTGGGAGAGGTCCTCCACTTCCAAGCTGGGATGGCCACAGAGAACCATGCACCCCTGAGGCTCTTTGTGGACAGCTGCATGGCCAGCCCAACCCCAGACAGGAGCTCTTCTCCCCAGTATGCCTTCATTGACTTCAGTGGGTAAGAGCTGGCTGTGCCCCCCACTCAGGCACCCCCATCCCTCCCTGCAGGTTGTGGGTACCTCTGATAGTGAAATCCTGCCCTTGCTTCTGTGCCTTAGGTGCCTGGTGGACGGGCAACTGGATGATGCCACCTCAACTTTTCTATCCCCAAGACCCAGACAAGATGTGCTTCAGTTTGCAGTGGATGCTTTCAAGTTTGCAGGAGACTCCAGCAATCTGGTAAACCCTTCCTGAAGGATGCTTTCCCTGGCTCTATGATGTGGCTTTTCCCTGGAATTGCCTTCCCAAGGTAACTGCCTTGTGGCAATCTATGGATGAGGTCACAATGCAAGGCAGCCTCTGAGCCAAGGATCTTCCTTGGAGGGCAGCTCTGATACAGGTCAAGCAAAGCTCTTCTACTGGGCTTCATTAGCTGAATCTAGAAGTGACCTTAAGGAGGCAGAGAGGCTTGAGGTGGCCTTCCAAGGGGCCACCAATTCCATGCTGGGTGTGAAAGCTGTAATGACAAATGACAGCCTAACCCCCTCTGCTCTTCCTGGCTTCCCCAGGTCTACATCACCTGCCACCTGAAGGTCTCCCTGGCTGACCAAGCTCCAGACCCTCTGAACAAGGCTTGCTCCTTCAACAAAGCCAGCAACCTGTGAGTAGTTGGCACAGCATCTTGCCCCAGAGCCAAGAGCTTGGGCTCCTTCTGGTGTGTGACCTTCCAGGAAGATGGAGTTGGCCATTTGGGTAGGGGAGGGTTTTGGTCTCTCCTGGGAGACCCCCAGGTTATGTGAGGGAACTGGGCTGGTCAGAATAATAAACCTTTAGAAGCTGGAAGGGACCTCCAGAGATCATCCAGTCTAACCCCCATGCCAAGGCAGCATCACCCAGGGTAGTCCCCACAGGAATGCATCCAGGTAGGTTTGGAAAAGACTCCATAACCTTTCTGGGCAGCCTGCTCCAGGGCTCTGTCACCCTCACACCAAACAAGTTTCTCCTCCTGTTGTAGCCGAAACCTTCTCTGGTCCAGTTTGGATCCATTGCTCCTTGGCTTATTGCTGTGCACCACCCAAAAGAGCTTGGCCCCCTCCACCCCTCAGCTATTGTTAGACACTGCTCAGATCCCCTCTGAGCCTTCTCTTCTCCAGACTAACCATCCCCAGGGCTCTCAGTGTCTCTCCATAGGGGAGATGCTCAAGTCCCCCCACTCATGCTCCTGACTCCCTGTTGGACTCTCTCCAGCAAGTCTCTGTCTCTCCTGAACTGGAGAGCTCAAATCTGGACACAGTATTCCAGGCGTGGTCTCACCAGGGCAGAATAGAGGGGGGAGAAGACCTCCCTATCCCTGCTGGCCACACTTCTCTTGCTGCACCCCAGATGCCATTGGCTCCCTTAACCATAAGGGCACATTGCTGGCCCATGCAGAACTTGCTGTGAAAAACCAAAGCATTTCTCTACCCCCAACCCCACCCTCCACCTCCAGATTCCTTGCAGTTTGTATCCATTGCTGCTGACCACCAGGCTCTCTTCCAGCTGGACTCCCGTGGAAGGCACTCAGGACATCTGTTCCTGCTGTGAGATGAGGAGCTGTGGCTCCAGCAGGCACTCCAGGAGGCTCCAGAGCCCTTCACGCTGGCATGGAGGCCGTGCCCGAAGAGAAATGCCCTCCCAGCTTGGTATGGCTCAATCTACCTCTTTGGTCCCTGATACCATCATGGTAACTGACTTGGGGCTGCCTCATCACCTCTTGGTTCCTTGGTGCTGCTCCAAGATTTGGGAGGGTTTTGAATGAGTTGGAGCACTCCTCCCTTTCAGATGCCTTGCTGAAAGAAGCAGACGTTGTGGTTGGACCCCTCTTGATCCACAGCTGGCAGGAGCACCCAGTTAGGAGGTTATCTTCTCAAGGTAGGGCAGAGCCAGGGAAGGGCAGTGGTTTGTGCAGCAGGTTCTGGCTCTGACCACCTCCTTGCTTCTCCTTCCTAGATGCTAATCACATGTGGATAGCACTGATGCTGGCTGCTGTTGCTGGTTTGGTCATCCTGCTGCTTGCTGTTCTAGGAGCTCAGACTGTCTGCTGGGCCCCCAGCAACCCCATTTGAGTCCCTGCTTTCAGCTTGTCAACCCAGTAACAAACTTGAAGGCTTGATGGGACCAGTGGAGAAGTCTCCTTGGAGAGATATATGGATTAAAAGCTTCATGGTAACTTGATCTGTGCTGCTTTTGTCTCCTTGAACCTGATCTGAGCACCTCTGCCACCAGCAGAGCTTTGTACAGCTTTAAACTCCCCCTCCCACCATGATCTTCTCCCAGAGCACCCAGCTGGGACTTGATGTGTGAGGAATCTCCACCCAGATGCTTCTCCCAGAGCATGGTTTAGCCTCAAACCATTTTCTCCCTCTGTAGAGCTCCTTTTTGAGTCTACTCCGTCCTGGCCATCCCTTCCTCAAACTGTGGCTAATAAAACTTGGCACATTCTCCTCCTGCCTGAAGCTGTTTCTGGGAGAGAAACTAAGTGGAGCTGGTGAGGGTCAGGGGTTTGGGTTCTTCCTGGGCCAGAGGCAGGCAGGAATTCCAGTCCCTGCCTCCAAGGACTGTTTACACATTGTTGTATGTCACCAGCCTTGGCTCAGATCTATAAACAGTCCTTGGGGTAAGGACTGGAATTTCTGCCTCACCTCCAGAAAGGGACTTTCTGCCATGAGTCACAGCTGCTTTCTTTTTTTTTAATGTTGCTGTTGTTGTTCCTAGTGCTGTGAAATTTGAGGTCCTCTGCTTTAGAGCTGCCTTCATGGCTTGGAGATGCTCCTGTCCCATACCCAAGGCTTGTTGCTCCTCTCCACTAGCTGGGAGAGGTTCCCACTTGGGGCAACAGTGGGAGCTGGGCCAGCTGAAGGGCTTGAGATGTGGTAGTTGTGGTCAGAGTAAATCCAGGTTGCCTGTGTTCATGGAGAAGTGACTGGCAAGTAGCTGGAGCTTGCCTGCAAGGTAGCTGCTGCTTGAAGCTGGATTTGCAGGGAGTAGGAGGACTTCTACAACTTCTCAGCCTGCTCTGGCAGAGCTTGGGTAGCTCTCCTGGTTGTGAGGGGCAGAGAGAAGTGATGTGTTGCACACTCAGGTGTCATCCACAACCCTCTCAGCTGGATGTCCTTTGGTGTTGCCTTGTACTATGATCTTTTTGGTACAAGATGCCAAGCTGGACTTGGAGCCCTTTAAAGCCACCTCAACCCCAGCCTCATCCCTGCCCTTGGCTGCTAATGGATCTAAAGGCAATTTAGAGTAGCTGTGGGTGGGATCAGGGAGCTGCACTGACTCTGGGTTGGGGTTGTCATCATGGCTGCTTTCCTCATCCATATAATCTGACCCTTTCAGAGGGGGTTGTGGCCTTGCAGCAAGGTGGAAGCCAGGAGCTTTTAGGGGGGAATAGCTGGGAGAAGTCCTCCCCAACCTTGTGAGCTGTCAGCTTTCAGCAGAGCTGAAAGTGATCTTGGAGTCTCTAGTCCTGCACTAAATATATCAACCTGGTGGTGGTCTGGCTGAGGTTGGCAGCATTCACAGGTGAAGATTCCTTCACCCCTGTGTACCCAGCTCAGGGCTGTGCAATCCTCCTGGAGAAATCCCCCTCTCTCCTCCCCCTCTACTCTGGTGAGACCCCACCTAGAGTACTGTATCCAGTTCTGGAGTTCCTGGGATGAGGGCTGTGGAGGTGCTGGAAGGTGTCTTGAGAAGGACCATGAGGATGCTCAGAGGGCTGGAGCTGCTCTGCTGTGAGGACAGACTGAAAGAGTTGGGACTGTTCAGTCTGGAGAGAAGGCTCTAAGGTGACCTTATTGTGGCCTTGAAGTATCTGAAAGGGGCTACAAGAAAGCTGGGGAGGGACTTTTTAGGCTATCAGGTAGTGACAGGACTGGGGGAATGGAGCAAAGCTGGAGGTGGGGAGATTCAGACTGGATGTGAGGAGGAAGTTCTTCAGCATGAGAGTGGTGAGAGCCTGGAATGGGTTGCCCAGGAAGGTGGTTGACGCACCATCCCTGGAGGTGTTTAAGGCCAGGGTGGATGAGGCTCTGGGCAGCCTGATCTAGTGTGAGGTGCCCCTGCCCATGGCAGGGGGGTTGGAACTGGCTGGTCCTGGTGGTCCCTTCCAACCCTGACTGATTCTATGAGATATTTTCTCATTCAACCTGAACCTCTCATTGAGCTGCAAGCTGTAGCTGCTAACCTCTCAAATCTCCACCTAACCAATTCCTTCTTGACTAGCATCTTCTCTAGATGGTCTAGGTCCTGACCTTCCCTCCAGCCCATGTATGTGGAGCAGGAACTGAGACAGTCAGAGGAGCCTTTCAAATGGAAATCTTTCCTAGTGCTGCTTGCCACAGCTGCCCTAGCCTTCAACCAAAGCTGCTCAGCTGGCACAAGGCAGGAAGAAAAATGCCACTCAGACTTGGTCTGCAAGGAAGCTGGGGGGTGGAGAAAGGCTCTGGCTTCCCACAGCAAGTTCTGCATGGGCCAGCAATGTGCCCTTGTGGCTAAGGGAGCCAAGGGCATCCTGGGGGGCATCAGGAAAAATGTGGCTAGCAGGGCTAGGGAGGTCTTCTCCCCCTCTGCTCTGCCCTGGTGAGACCACACCTGGAATGCTGTGTCCAGGTTTGGGCTCTCCAGTTCAAGAGAGACAGAGACCTGCTGGACAGAGTCCAACAGGGAGTCATGAGCATGAGTGGGGGGACTTGAGCATCTCCCCTATGGAGGGACACTGAGGGCCCTGGGGATGGTTAGTTTGGAGAAGCGAAGGCTCAGAGGGGATCTGAGCAGTGTCTGTCAATAGCTGAGGGGTGGAGGGGGCCAAGCTCTTTTGGGTGGTGCACAGCAATACGCTAAGGAGCAATGGATCCAAACTGGACCAGAGAAGGTTTCAGCTACAAGAGGAGGAGAAACTTGTTTGGTGTGAGGGTGACAGAGCCCTGGAGCAGGCTGCCCAGAAAGGCTGTGGAGTCTCCTTCTCTGGAGGCTTTCCAAACCTACCTGGATGCATTCCTGTGGGGACTACCCAGGGTAATGCTGCTTTGTCTGGACTGGATTGTCTCTGGAGGTCCCATCCAACCTCTAAAGTTTTGTGATTCTGATTCAATGGCAGCTAATTGAGATGTTTTATTTTGCTTAAAACTCATTCTAAGAAGAAAAAGAAAATCATCTTCCTGCATAGGGGGTGGGGTGGGGAATGAACTTTGTGCTGTTCCAGTGCCCCGGGACTTTCTGGTCATTGCTGCCTCCAAAATGAACTCTCATTGATTCCCAGTTGTGCTGGCCTATTCCACCACTATACTGGCTATAAAGAAGGGCCAGCTGGTGCTGGTAAAGGCTAACCTAGGAGCAGAAATCCCCTTTTTCTTAGATGAACTTCCCCTCTGCCCTGAGTCTGAGCTCACGGGATGGGAAGGGTTGGAAAGGAACCCCTGGAGAGCAAGTCAGCCCCTGCCAAGCAGAATCACCTAGGGTGGGTCACGCAGGAACACATCCAGCTGTTTGGGGTTGGGTTTTTATGTCTCCACAACCTTTCTGGGTAGCCTGCTCCAGGGCTCTGGTACCTTATAAAGTTTTTCTCTCATGTTGAGGTGGAGCCTCCTGGCTTCCACTTTCTGTCTGTGTCCCTTGTCCTATCCCAGGTCACTACTGAAAGGAGAGCGCAGAACATTGCTCAGATCCCCTCTGGGGCTCTTCTTCTGCAAGCTCACCAATCTCAGGGCTCTCAGCTTTTGCTCCTCACAGGGATGCTCCAGGCCCCTCAGCAGCTTTATAACTTCCACTGAACTCTCTCCAGTAGTTCCCTGTCCCACTTGAACTGGGCACAGTACTCTTGATGTGGCCCTTCTAGGGCCTGTTTCATAGATTCAGTCAGGGCTGGAAGGGACCCCAAGGATCATCCAGTTCCGACCCCCCTGCCATGGGCAGGCACACCTCACACTAGATCAGGCTGCCCAGAGCCTTGTCCACCCTGGCCTTAAACACCTCCAGGGATGAGGCTTCCACCGCCTTCCTGGGCAACCCCTTCCAGGCTCTCACTACTCTCATGGTGAAAAACTTCCTCCTCGCATCCAGTCTGAATCTCCCCACCTCCAGCTTTGCTCCATTCCCCTAGTCCTGTCACTACCTGATAAGTCCCTCCCCAGCTTTCTTGTAGCCCCTTTCAGATACTTCAAAGCCACAATAAGGTCATCTTAAAGTCTTCTCCTCTCCAGACTGAACAGTCCCAACTCTTTCAGTCTGTCCTCACAGCAGAGCAGCTCCAGCCCTCTGAGCATCCTCATGGCCCTTTTCTGGACACACTCCAGCACCTCCAGTTCCCTCTTGTCCCAGGGGCTCCAGAACTGTCTGAAATACTTCAGGTGGGGTCTCAGCAATGCAGAATGAGGGAGGAGATTACTTTCCTTGCCCTGCTGCCCACACTGCTCTTGCTGCAGCCTAGGCTCTGGCTGCTCTCTGTGCTACAAGTGCATACTGACAGGTCACATTGAGCTGTTTCTCCCTTTGGACTTCACCTCTGCTAACTCGAGCACTGTAGAGACCATCAGAGGCATTTATCCTCCTGCTGGTATCAAGCCCTGGTCCCAAAACTACATCCCCTTGAACTTTGTGGCTCTCTGAGATGTGATGGGGTGAGGCCAGGCCTCTCCCACGGTCCTTGCAGCCAAGGACCTGGCCAAGTGGTGATGCTCTTCTAGCTGCTTTATCTCCTGTTTCAGCATGGTCTGCTGCCCTTATCGCCCTGACCACAGAGCTCAGCCTGCTGGAATCCCTGGCATCCCTACACAAGTCTCAAGGCATTCCAAACACTAAGGAGAATTTCTGGACCTGCTGACAGCAGTGGGGATGGGATAGCTGCTCCCAGAGGAAAGGCAGAGGATGTTGAGTCAGGCACAAGCCAGGTCCAGCGTTCCCCTGGGATGTCTGCCGCCAGCTGCCCCCTGCCCAAAGCTTTTAATTTTCCCAGGAAAGGTTCAGCTGCTCCAACTCTAACATCCCAACTGAGGGTCTTCTGCTGTGCCTAAGGCTTGTCGGGGTTATTCTGAAAGCTGGAAGAGGGATGCAGGGAGATAAAACAACATGCCCTGTGTGGAGCCCAACGGGATGCTTGCAGAGCCCTGGCAGAGATAAAAACAAAAGAGTTAAGATGCTCAAAAGAAAAGGCAGAACCTCCAAAAAAGAGGCTTTAAAACATAGAAAGTTTCTTTTGAAGCTGCTTTCCCTGTTCTGAGGCCTTGAGCCTTAGTGGGAGGTGTCCTCTGCCTATGGCAGGGGGCTTGGAACTAGGTGATCTTTGAGGTCACTTCCAACCTGAACCATTCTATGATTCTCCAGCTGGCAGGAGCTGGGCAGAGTTGGGGGTGGGAGTGGGTTGGTGGTGAGGAGCAAATTGGGCTGCTATGGTGTCAGGAAGGGACTGATGGGTTGAGCACCACCAGCTCTGGCTTCTTCTACCCTGAGCTCATTTCCTTAAAGGCAACAAAAGAAACACAACCCAAAGAGAAGAGAGAAAAAAGAAAGGTTGCAAGCTCACAGCCTCACTGCTGAGGCTGAAAGGGGGTTGGTTTGGCCCTGGCTGAGAACCGCTGAGCTCATGGTAGTGGTGAGAGCTCTCCAGCAGCTCCATGACCTAGCATCCGCGTCCTGGCCCTGCTGGGGAGGAGCTGGGGGCTGTGTAAAGTCCCTGTTTGGCCTGGAGCTGTAAGCACCTTGGATCCCAGCCTCTCCCTCCAGCAACATCAGCATCTAAAGTCCTGATGGGGGGGTGGGCAATGGCAATGGGCAGGGATGGGACCCTCAGGAAAGCTGGGAAGCCCCTGACTTGGGATGCTGGATGCTGCTCTCATCACTTCCCCAGCAGCCTTGGGCAGCCCCTTATCACCTCCTAACCTAAACAAGTCACTCTGTACCAGTCTCCTTGGCTCCAGCTTCTGCTGAGTTTCATAAACAACTTCCCCCAAAGAGGCTGACGAGGATGTTTGGATGTTTTTTGTTTTGTTTTTTTTCCCCTTGCCTTGGGCAACCCAGGCCCGGGGGGTCCCAGCACCCTGGAAATGACAGCCTCATGCCTTCCCCCCCAAGGGCTGGCCTTTGGGTGCCCTTGGTCCCCAAACAGGAGCCCTGGGGGCGGACGGCTCCTCTTCCTGAGGGGGAGATATAAAGGCTGGAGCTTGCTGCCCTGGCTCTCTGTGCTGGGGGGTTCCTAGAAGCAGCCAGGATGGCATCTAAAGGTGGCATGATTCTCGCTCTCCTCTGCTGGGCGGCAGGAGAGGTGGCAGCCTACCCACCTTGGGATTTCTCCTGGCACGACCCAGCAAGACGAGGAGCCCGGGCAGACCCCCAGTCTTCGTGGATGGAGGACCCTCACTCTCGAGCCATCACCGGCCACCAGCCGGTGGCGGTGCAGTGCCAGGAGGCTCAGCTGGTGGTGACGGTGCACAGGGACCTCTTCGGCACCGGGCGCCTGGTGAACGCGGCCGACCTGACGCTGGGACCGGCGGCTTGCAAGCATTCCTCGCTCGACCCTGCCCACAACACCGTCACCTTCGCTGCTGGCCTCCACGAGTGTGGCAGCGTCGTGCAGGTAAGACCTTCTCCTGGCATCCCGCCTGGATTTCTCCCGTCGGGAGGAGGATTAGGCGTGGAGCACCCCTCCCCAACCTGTGACGCTATGGATGCGGAGCACCAGTGAGGAACATCCTTAAGGGGAATGGGGTGTGTGTGTCCCAGACATTTGCCCCTCCAAGCATTTTTGCCCTCCAAGCATTTTCCCCTCCTAAACCTGTTTCCTCCTCCAGATCTTTTCCCCTCCAAACCTTCCCCCCGCAAACGTTATCCCCCAAACTTGCTTTGCCCCTCCAGACAGGGACACACCAATCACAGAATTAACCAGGTTGGTAAAAGACCTCTAGAATCATTAAGTCCAACCTCTCAGCTAACCCCTTCCAATTAACTAACCTATGGCACCAAGTGCCTCCTTTTAAACACCTCCAAGGATGGGGACTCCACTACCTCCCTGGGCAGCCCATTCCAATGGGCACTCTTTCCATGAAGAATTTCCTCTTCATGTCCAGCCAATGGTGCAAAGTTCTTACTCCAGACCTGTTTTGCTCATGTTTTCATGGAGAGGTAGAACAGCTTAGGATGGAAGGCAGCTTAGAGATCATCTACCCCAACCTCCCCACCATGGGCAGAGACACCCATCCTTCTCCACTCCTTTCCCCCTCCTTTTCTACCTTTCCCAGCTTTACCTGGCTCTGCCCAGCACTTCCCAGCTGGGGAAGCAGGGCTCTGTGGCAGAGTGGGAAGTGAGGTGGTGTCACCACCAGCTTCCCACCCCTTTCCTGCCCAGGTCACGCCAGATTCCCTCATCTACCGCACGCTCCTCAACTACGACCCCAGCCCTGCCAGCAACCCTGTTATCATCCGCAGCAACCCTGCTGTCATCCCCATCGAGTGCCACTACCCCAGGTAAAGCCTTCCCATCCCTGAGACAGCTCCCACCCACCCCCATCCTGGTCCTAAGAGAGCAGCATGGGCCCGTATGCTGATGCATGGTGGTGCTTGTCCAGGAGGGAGAACGTCAGCAGCAACGCCATCCAGCCCACCTGGGCTCCCTTCAGCTCCGAGCTGTCGGCAGAAGAGAGGCTGGTGTTCTCTCTGCGTCTCATGAATGGTAGGTGGAAGCCATCATGACCTGCAGATGGGGATATCTCCACCCTATTTTTCCTTCCAGCACCCCAGCAGGGAAGCCATCCCACTGGA
Organism: Semnornis frantzii; assembly: GCA_013399775.1. Lineage (NCBI taxonomy): Eukaryota > Metazoa > Chordata > Aves > Piciformes > Ramphastidae > Semnornis > Semnornis frantzii. The sequence continues at coordinate 16,600 of VWYK01074040.1, forward strand.
GAAGCCAACCCACCTCATGGCAAATGGCAGCAGTGCTCCTTTTTTTTTGGCTGCTGTTTCCATGGGAGCTTGGGGACAGCTGAAGGCATCTCCTGTTTGTTGCTTCCTTGCAGAGGACTGGAGCTCTGAGAGGCCTTTCATGGGTTTCCACCTGGGTGATGTCCTCAACCTCCAAGCAGAGGTGGCCACTGAGAACCATGTGCCGCTGAGGTTGTTCGTGGACAGCTGCGTGGCCGCCCTGAGCCCCGGCACAGACTCCTCTCCTCACTACTCCATCATCGACTTCAATGGGTGAGACCTGGGGACCCAGCAGCAGCGGTGCTGTGGGGACACAGACACAGACAAACAGAGACACTGGCACATAGACTCACACACACAGACACAGGGACACACAGAAACACAGATACTGGCACATAGACACACACACACTGACACGCTGACACAGAGACACTCACAGAGACACACAGACACTGACAGAGACAGACAGACACACAGAGACACTGACGGAGACACAGACACAGAGAAATACGCACAGACACACACACACACACACTGACAGAGACACTGACACAAAAACACAGACACACACAAAGACACTGACACAGTGACACTGAGACACAGAGAAACACAGACACGAAGAGACACAGACAGACACACACACACAGAGACAGGGACACAGACACACACAGACACTGACAGAGACACTGACAGAGAAACACAGAAACACAGATACAGACACAGACACACACAGAGACACTGACACAGAGAAACACAGACACACAGAGACACACACAGAGACAGACACTGACACAGACACACAGAGACACAGAGACACACATAGACACAGGCACGCACAGACGTTGATACAGAGAGACACACACCGACACCGATGCACACCGACAGACACACAAGAGACACACAGACACACACAAGCAGACACAGACACAGACACACACACACCTCCCCACCCCAGGATGCTGACCCCCACCCCATCCCACTCCAGGTGCCTGGTCGATGGGAGGTCAGATGACACCAGCTCTGCCTTCCTCACCCCCCGGCCCCGGGAGGATGTGCTGCGCTTTCAGATCGATGTGTTCAGGTTTGCAGGGGACGCCAGGAACCTGGTAAGGCTGCGCGGGTGGGTGTGTGTGTGGGGGGGTGCGTGTCCCCTCGCCAGCTCCAAACCAAACCAGCATCCCCCTACCGGCGGCTCCCCACCTCCCTGCTTTACCCTTCCCCCAGATCTACATCACCTGCCACCTGAAGGTGACCCCAGCAGACCAAGCCCCAGACCCCCTGAACAAGGCTTGTTCCTTCAACAAAGCCAGGAACACGTGAGTGGGGCACACATTTGGGCAGGTCCCCCCCAGCCTCGGGGATGCGGCACGGAGCCAGACTTCGGGGTGAGGGGGCTGTGTACGCCTCAGCAGGGGGCTCCGGTGACACTGCTCTCACCCTGCCACAGCTGGGCACCCGTGGAAGGCACCCGGGACATCTGCAGCTGCTGCGAGATGGGCAACTGTGAGTCCTCTGCCTTCTCCAGGAGACTCAACCCCTTGGAGCAGTGGCCCGGGCGCCGCTTCCGCCGACACGATGCCAAGGGTAAGGTCCCCGTGGAGTCAGAGAGGACACCACGGGCTTGTGGCATGAGCCCACCCCATCACTCCTTTCTCCCCAGGGAAAGAGGCCGAAGCTGATGTGGTCATCGGCCCTGTGCTCCTCTCGAGGGAGGTGGGCACCACGGGAGAGCAGCAGGAGAGAGATCAGGGTGAGTCCTCAGCAGCGGTGGCCCCGTGGCTTGACTTTGCTGACCAGGGCTAACAGCCTCTCTTGGTTTTGCAGGTGGGGTAACAGCGGCATCGAGCCTGGTGACAGGGCTGATCTGCCTGGCAGCTGGCATGGGGCTGGCCGGCGTGGGGCTGGCCATTGGCATGGGGCACAGGAGGTGTGCCCATGCCTCGGCATGAGCGTGGGGTGACAGACAAATAAAGCTAAGGAAAGACAAACAGACTCAGTCTGCTCCCTCTGCTATGGCATCTCAGGGACAGGGCTTCTCTGCAGGGAGAGAGCATTGTCCCCAGCATCTGGGCACGGGGATGCCAGAGCCTTCAGCTCCTGGGGGAGGTCCCCAAAATCTCCACCTGAGCTTCACTACTCCCTGGAGCTCAGTTCTAGGCTTGCTTTGCATGGGTGACACTGGAGACAGACCCCCAGTTGTGTCCCCCAGCCTCTACTCACTGGTCTTTGTGGGGGAGAGCAGGAGGGGGAGGTAGCTCCAGCTCAGCTAATGAGAGACCCTAACTGCTGTGGGAAAGGTATGTGTGGGGTTCCCTGACAAGGGGACAAGGGACAGCCAGACAGGGTCAAACCCCACCCTTCTACCTGGCCACCATATTTATTTCAGCCCTAGCTCCTGTCCCACCGTTAGCATTTCAGCCCCAGGGTCCTTGTTTCCTAAAGTTTGGACTCACAACAATCTTCAAGGTCTTCTCCAGCCTCAATGGTTCCAATTCTTTATTTCAGCTTCAGCCTTCACCTTTTATTTCCCCTCCAGGTTTTGAGCTGTGCCTCTGCAGTGTGTTTGCTTCTGGCTGGAGTCTGCAGTTCAGCTCCAGCTCCCCTCCAACAGGATTTATTAGAGCCCCAGCTCTGGGAGCTCAAGCCCAGTATCTTTTTTGCACCTTTGTATCATTTCACCCCTTGCCCTAGGGTATTGGTCCAGCCCCACACTCACAGTGTCTATTTTGGTCTTATCTTCAGAGTTTTGATTTCCAACTCCAGCTCTGCACCGTTTCAGCTCTGTGCTCAGCCCAAGTCAGTCTGTGCTTGCCCCTGCCCTCCAGCTTCAACTCCAGATTTTTATTTCAGCTCCAGCCTCACACTCCTTATTCCCTCTTCTGCCCTGCCACCTTTACCCACTCTTCAGCTCTGTCAGGGCTCTGTTCCAGCCCCTGCTCTGCGCTCTCTATCTCCCCACTGCCCCCGGGGAAAGCTGCTCCCGGTTCTCCCAGCAGCACGGGGGCCATTGGCAAGACTATAAATCACTCCCTGCCCTCCTCCGGGTCATTTAAGGGCTGAGAATGGTTGCTCGGTCTCTGGTTCCCCATTCCCAAAGACAACGTTGAGGCTGGGGCTGAGTCCCGCACCAGTCCGGAGCACCCAGTCCCCGCAGCCCGGTGCAGCGCTTGGCAGGGGCTGGCAGGGGCTGCGAGCGGCAGCAGGCGGTGCCCGGGGTGCGGGGCCGGAGCCACAGGGTCAGGGCATGCCCTGGGCGCTGCGGCTGCGATGCCGGAGCTGGACCCGAGGGGCTACAGGGAGGGGAAGTGATGCTGGGGGCTTGAATAAATGATGCAACGAAAACAACGACGACACCGATTTAATTGCCTTATTGTACATACGGTGATCATACAAAACAAGACGCCGAAAGTTGCAGACGTGCCCCTGAGCAGAAGGAGGCTGTCCCCTCCCCAATTCCAGCCACTCTGCATTCCAGGCGCCGGGT
>VWYK01074043.1:167-16387 GCA_013399775.1 Semnornis frantzii
CCTCCCAGTGCGGGATCGAGGGCAGCCAGACCCTTTCTCCTTAACCGCAGGAGCCCGGGGTTCGCCGTGGGGGCTGCAGCCGGGGCCAGGGCGGCGATCTGCTCTGCCTTTGCTTCCGCAGCGCGGCGGTGGCTGCCGAGGAGGGCAGTCGGGGGCCCTAGCGCAGGGGCGGGAGTGAAGGCTGGCAGCAAAGGGCAGCGTTGGGCTCGCACCTGGAGGCGAGGCACATCTCGAAATAAAAATGCACTCGCGATGGGCACAGCGAGCATTGCCTCGCGTTCCTTCCAGGGCCTTAGGCTCCTGCTGGCCAGTGCCTGCTGCTTGCAGGAGGCTTGAAAGTTGCTGATCTTCAGGGGGCTCTTTCAACCCCTCCTATTCTGTGGGTTTTTGTGAGGCGTTTGTCTTGGTTTTTATCTTCTCCAGGTCGCCTCTATAGCCTCTCCATGTCGCCTTCATTGCCTCTCCTGGTCGCCTTTCAGTGCCCCAGTGCTTCATTTTACTTCCTTTTCTTGCTGCTGCTGTTGCGAGGGCTCCAGCTTCAGAGCTTTCTGCAAGTCTTGGCTCTTTCCAGCAGCTCTTGTTCAGTCTGACGCTTTTCCGTAAGGTCTTTTTATTACTGCTTTGTGCGTATTTCCTCTGAGCCCTTATTTGTGCCATGGGGCTCCCTCTTTGCCCAGGTTGAGCTGCTAAGCATCCTGAGGCAGCATGGTTTTTCTGCCAGGGAGGGTAGGGAGTAGCTCTTGGACTCATCCTGAAATGGCAGAGTAAGATGAGAAAAGGCAAAAGGCTTTTGAGACCCCCAGGCTTGGTTTGCCACGAGTCGTAAAGGCTTCTTGCAACCCAAACTTTGTGGCAGTGCCTGCAGCTTGGATGGGAGTGAGGTGTGGGGAAGTGCCTTAGCTGCATTCACAGAGGCAAACGCTGGCTGGGAAGCTGGGTGCCTGCGTGGGTCTGTAGCAGCCTGAAGCACTCTATCTGGGGAGGGGGGTGGAAATGTTTCATTCATCAAAAAGAGCTAGTAACTCTGCCTGGGTGTTTTAAATATCAGCGTGAACCCTGTCGCCACTGATCAAAGCAGGGAAGGGTAGAGGGAGGCTGCTCAGCTTTGACAGGTTGGAGATGGTGAGAAGAACTCGTTTAGCCTGGTTTATTTCTTCAGCTTCTGTAAGTAGCAATAGAAATAAATCTTGCTTTGGGAGCTGGTCAGACTCCTTTCCTTCTTTCCTTTTTTAATTTTTTTCATGTGCTGATAGGAACTCAACCTAAAGCAGCTGATAGAATTACTCACCTTTCCTTGCGCCTCTCAGAGGGAGAATGTGACCCTTGCATCACTCAGAGCAACCTCGTGTGATCACAAGATCAAGCTTGTACTCATCACTTTATGATGCTCAAACTACATGATTAAGGCTTTTTTCCACTCTTTGCCTTCCTTTTCTCTCTCTCTTTTTTTTTCTTTTTCTTTTTTTTTTTTTTTTTTTCACAAGTGGTTGGTAAGAACAGGCAGTGGAAACCCTGGATGGAAGGAAGTAGTTTCTATTAATAGAGAAAATAAATGACAGAAACTTTTTTTCTGTCTAGTTCAGAAAGCTGCAATGTCAGTTGCAAAAGCAAACGAGATTATGCCCAAACTTGGTATTCATCCTGTGCTTTAAGCATAGAAATGGAGACTAGTGCAAGTCAGGAGGGATGTAACAGTGTCTTTGGTCAAGCCCCTGCTCAAAATAGGGCTAAACCAGGAGCTGGAGCCAGCTTTGTAAGGGGTCAAGCTTCTTAGGGCTGTGTCCATCCAAAATGGTAGTATATCTAAGGAAGGAAATCTGAGCTCTTTCTGAAATGTTTGACCACCCTGAAGGTGCTCTCTAATCTCTACAGACTCAGAACCTACCTGGATGCTGTGCTGGGCAATCTGCTCTGCATGACCCTGCTGTAGCAGAGGGGTTGAACTAGATGATCCTCAAAGGTCCCTTCTGAGCCTCACCACTCTGGGATTCTGCACTTGGCATTTCCCTTACTACTCTTCCCATGTCTCTTGTCATTAAGCTGGGCAGCTCTAAAACAAGTCACGGACACCCAGCTGGAACCCTCCCTCTACCCCTGGTGTCTCTTGTGCTGCTAACCTGCCACAATCGTTGTGTTAGAGCCTTGCCTTGCAGTCCAGGACTGTAATTAACTTGATGTGCACCATCATGGTGCTCTTTGGTACCATGAACTTCAGCCCTGGCAGCGGTTAGTCACTGATCCCTGCTGCACCCATCTGTATTGCATTCGTGGTGTGATCCTGGGGGTGCCTGCCTGCTTATTGGCCAGGGGAGGCTGTGTGCAGGTATCTCCCCAGGGTGGATTTAAACTTGGTGATGATGGTGGGACCAGTTCCATGAAGGGTTCTCAGCAGAATGAGTATTTCCTGTGTCCTCAGACTTGAGAGTGGCTGTCCCTGGTGTGCTGCAGTCTGGCTGAGCAGAGGGAGCAGGTCTTGCTATGCTGACATGCCAGCTCACACATCTGTGAGGTTGCCTTGGCTACCAGCTCGTCGGTGGTGGAGAGGGAGGCTCAGAACAGAGACCTGTCTTCTAGCTGCTTCCCTTCCCTCTCTGTGGAGCTTTTGCCATTCCTTGATGGAGGAATGTGGGGGGTTCTGGCTCCTGCATCTCTGGAGTGCAGGCTCTTTGCATTTCATCCAAGTGCTGGTGGTGTTGTGGTGGTGCTGTGGTGCCAGGCTCAAAGCCCAGGTTTCTGTGTTTTAGTGGTTCTGTTGAGCATTGGCTCTTCCTGGGAATGCTGGCAGGGGGTGGTGTAGGCATGGAGCCACCCTGCTAGCTCATGCTCCCTCTGGGCAGAGGCTGCTCTAAGTAGATCCATGCATCTCAGTGAAGGCTGAGCTCTTTGGAGTCAGTGCAGCCTCTCCAGTGAGAACCTGGAAGTGCTCCTTCAGGCAGGGAAGTGTGGCCAGAGCTCCTGCTTGAGATCTGAATGTGATTGGGCTGATTTTTCTTGGTTGGTGCACCTGGCACCTGCTCTGCAGAAGGAGACGTTGTTTTGGAGCCCCTCTGTGCTGGGCAAGAGCTTTTGGTGGCCTCTAGCTGAGCCCAGTTCTGCGTTGTGCTTGGGTTCTCGCTTTTCACGGTGCTGCATCGCCTCCGCAGGGTGGGCTGGGTAGCAGAGCTCCTGATGCTGTGCTTTATTCCCAGGGCTGGGAGAGTTTGGTGACAGGAGGCTCTTCACACACCCACCACCCGTATCCCCACCTACCCCCCCCTTCAAAATCTGCATAGTCACGACTGTTGCTTAGAGCAGGAGCTGCTGTCCGGGATGCCATGGAGGCTGCTACTAGACCTTGCTCTGATGTCTGTCTTCTTTTGTCTGCTCCTTTAAGCTTCCATAACGGAGCCTTCCCTGGGTTTTTTGTTTGTTTGTTTATTCATCATCGGGCTTTGTGTGGAAGGTTGGGGTCAGCTTGTGTGCTGGTAGGCGGTGTTGAAAGAAGCCTTAGCTGAGCAGCTCTGTGCCTGCTCTGGGGTGAAGCAAGGGGTGTTAAAAGTCCACATACTGCTGGGCTTGCACTGGTGGTGGGCTGGAAGCAGGGGAAATAACCAGGAGGGGTTTGGTGTCAATGCTCTGTGTCCTTTGCAGAGAATGAGCCTCCCTGGGGGACACCCTGCACTCAACTCCTTGTCTCTGTTGCCACACCAGGCTGTGATGGGTTTCCCAGCCTGGACTCCAAGGAGAGCTGTGAGTATTGGTGCTGGGAGTGAGAGGATGTGGCTCCAACAGGAGTTTGGCTGTTTCTGTGTCTGTCGGTTGGAAATGGCCATGTGCAGCACAGCTTGGGAGGCAGCAGTTGTGGAACCATAGAATCAGAATGGTTTGGGTTGGGAGGGACCTTAAAGATCATCTAGTTCCAGTCTGCCCTCTGCCAACACCTACTAGACAGATTACTCAAGACCCTATCCATTTGGAGCATTTCCAAGTTTGGAGCCTCCACAGCTTCAGTGAGCAACCCGTTCCAGTGTCTCGCCACCCTCATGGGGAAGAATTTCCTCCTAAGGTCTGCTCTAAATCCAGCCTCTTTCAGTGTGAAGCCATCACGCCTTGTGCTGTCACGACATGCTTTGGTAAAAAGTTCTCTCCAGCTCTCTTGTAGCAGTCAGTCTTCAGCTTGTGGGAGGCTGCTCAAAGGTCTCCCTGGAACCTTCTCCAGGCCAAACAGCCCCAATGCTCTCATGCTGTCCTCATAAGAGAGATGCTACAGCCCTTGGATTGTCTCCATGGCCTCCTCTGGACCCACTTGTGTTGGAGACTCCAGAGCTGGCCCCACCACTGCAGGAGGGCTCTCAGCAGAGTGGAGCAGAGGAGCACAATCCCCTCCCTGCCCCTACTGCCCACCCTACTGAAAATCAGCCTGGGCCAAGGCTGGCTCTGGGCTGGCAGTGCACACTGTTGGCTCATGTTGAGCTTCTCATCACCAGCACCCCAAAGTCCTTCTCCTCATCACTGCTTTCTGTCCATTTTCTGCCCAGCCTGGAGTTGTGCTTGTGATTGCCCCAACCCAGGTGCAGGATCTTGAGCGTGGCTTTGTTGAACTTCATGAAGTTGGCATTGGCCCACCTCTCCAGCATGTCCAGGTCCCTCTGGATGTATCCCCTCCCTCCAACATATTAGCTGCACCACACAGCTTGGTGTCATCTGCAGACTTGCTGAGAGTGCTTCAGTCCCACTGTCCATGTTGCCAATAAAGTGTTGAACAGCACTAGGCTTGGTACCAACCCCTGAGCACCATCACTTGGACATCGAGCCACTGACCACTCTTTGAGTGTGCTCATGAAGTCAGTCCTCACTGAGAAACTGGGGCAGGGCAGGAGCAGAGTACCTGAGGAGTGTCAAGGGCAACCAAGCTGAGGAAGGGGCTGGAGAACAGGGTAGGGGGAGGAGCAGCTGAGGGAGCTGGGGGTGTTTGGTGTGGAGAAGAGGAGGCTGAGGGGAGAGCTCATTGTGCTCTACAGCTCCCTGGAAGAAAGTTGTAGCCAGGTGGGGGTTGGGTTCTTCTTCCTAGTATGAGGTGATAGAAGGAGAGAAAATGGCCTGGAATTGTGGCAGGGTAGAGCAGCCATTAGGGTCTTGGCCATTAGCCATGTAGAAACACAATTCAACCTCCTTGGACCCCAGTAACAAACAGATAATGTGAAAGGAGGTTGGAGTGAGGTGGGGTTGGGCTCTTCTTCCTAGTATCAGGTGGTAGAAAGAGAGACAATGGCCTGAAGTTGTGCCAAGGGCAGGTTAAATTGGAGAGGAGGAAAAATGTCTTTGGTGCAAGAGTGGTCAGGGATTGGCAGAGGCTGCCCAGGGAAGTGGTGGAGTCCCCATGCTTGGAGGTGTTGAAGAAATGTGTGGCCATGGCCCTTGAGGGCATGATTTGAGGGCCATGGTGGTGCTGGGTTGCTGGTTGGACTGGATGACCTTGGAGGCCTTTTCCAACCCAAACAATGCAGTGATTCTGTGTGAAAGCCCTGGGAGAAGTTTAGAACAGAACAAGACACCCCAGAGCGGGTGCTGTGGGATCTCAGGCTGCAGTCCTACCCCCAGAGCTGTGCCTGCTGCTGTGGCTGGTGGCAGCACATGCTGCAGCCTGGCTCTGGTGCTGTGTTTCAGATGAGCTCTCTGTCTCGGAAGGATCCCTGGTGCTCTCTGCAGACACCATCTGGGGAGCTCTCAGAGGTGAGCACTGCTTGCTGGGGGCCGTTCCCATCCTGTCTGCCCCAGGCCTTTGGGGAGGGCTCCCCTAGTTGTCAACTGAGCTCTGCTCCTTCGGGGGCCTGTGCTGAGGGAGGGACTGTCTGATTTTCTGCAGGCCTGGAAACCTTCAGCCAGCTCGTTGGGAGGGATGAGAATGGCACGGTGAGTCCTGGCCTCGCTTCCTGGGGACAGGCAGCTCTCCACAGTGATCCTGTCTGCAGCGTGCTTGGCGTGAGGAGGTGTCAGCAGTGCAGCAGAGCCTCACCAAGGGCTAAGTAGAGAGCCCTGAATCCATCCAGATCCCTGCCTTCTGAGCAGGCAGAGTGCTGCAGCTTCCCCTGGCTTGCGAGAGACCCCCTCCTCGTCCTGCAAGCCCTGGGGACAGGTGACCTTGATTGTCACAGCTAATGGCTGTGTTGCCTCAAGCCCTGCTCTCTTCCTTCCTCCTCTCTGCCTGTAGTACTACATCAACCAGACAGAAATCGTGGACTTCCCCCGCTTCCCTCACCGGGGACTGCTGCTGGACACCTCTCGTCACTACCTGCCTCTGAGAGCCATCCTGGAAACTCTGGTAGGGTGTCTGGCACATGAGGTGCTTCAGTTGCATGTCCCTTCCTCTGTGACAACTGAGGGCTCCTTGAGTGACCCGGAGGGCTTTTGGTTTTGAGTTGCTCCTTTCCAAAGATGCTGGGAGCTCCCTGATGTGTAGGCCACTGCATCTCCATCCCATTGAAGAGGAGCTTGTCCATTCTAGGCTGCTGGAAGGAAGCCGTCTTGTCCCTAGCAGGAGGCTGGGCTGGGATGGCAGCATGACCTCAGTTCTGAATATGCAGAAGTGCCTCATGGAAAAATGCTTCCATGCTGTAGGTTCTTCCCAGTGCCTGTGGCTGGGTTGCTCCTGGTATAGCTCACAGCTGCCTTCTCTGAGCGATTTCTTGGTAAATAGGATAAGGAAGAAAATCCTGATGAGGTGTCTGAGATTCTTCCAATCCTGCTCGCTTCTCAAGGATGGTTTGTTTCTGAGGCAAGGGGAAACACTCTCCTCACCCCAGCCACTCTAGCTAAAGATGTGGGGTGGTTCTGTGTCTACCCCACACAGAATTAAACCTCCAGGTCTCCTCCAGTGGCTCAGCTGTATGGAGAACAAGGCTTTGTTGTGAGCTGAAGCACTGCAGATCCTCTGCAGCTCTTTGTGGCGCTGCTCTGTTTGAAGAGAGGTCTCTGAATTCCTTGTGGATCCTGAAGAGCTTTTGGGAACTCTGGCTTGTGCTTTTGGAACCCAGCAGACCTTGTCTCCTTTCTGTGGCAAGCTAGGTGACCTTTCAGAAGGGTCCTAGAAAGGTTTGGGTTGGAAGGGGCTTCAAAGATCATCTAGTTCCAACACTCCTGCCATGTGCAGGGACACCTTCCACTAGACCAGGTTGCTCAAGGCCTTGTCCAACCAGGCCTTGAACACCTCCAGGGCATGGGCATGGCCAAGGAGGACACAGCACACCCACTGGTGTCCCCATTCTTCCCCAGGACGTCATGGCTTACAACAAGTTCAACGTGTTCCACTGGCACATCGTGGATGACCCATCCTTCCCCTACGAGAGCCTGACCTTCCCAGAGCTCAGCAAGCAGGTAACCCTCACCCCCATCACCGGGCAGCACCCAGACCCCTCCACGGGCACCCGGGCAAGGCACTGAGGTTTCTACGTTCCCGCAGGGAGCCTTCAATGCCATGAGCCACGTTTACAGTGCCAGCGACGTGCAGGCAGTGCTGGAGCACGCCCGGCTGCGGGGCATCAGGGTCATCGCTGAGTTCGACACTCCTGGGCACACCCTCTCCTGGGGCCCGGGTGAGGAGCGGGCCCTGCCTGTTGCGCTTGGAAGTGCAGGGAGGAAGGGGCTCTGCAACCCGCCTGTGGGCGGCTGCGGAGAGCAAATCATCATCTGGGCAAATAGGACCTGGTGCTCGATGGGAACAGGTTTGCAGCTCTTCTTGAGCCCGAGCTGGGTGGCTTTTTGGGAATGTCTGCCCAACCAAAACCACCATCGTGGGGGTTTGCAAGGATGCCCCAGGTGTCCTGGCCCTTGCTCGGGACTGTTGAGCCTGCAGAAGAGCAGCCTGAGAGGGGATCTTCTCAAGGAGGATAGCTAAAGAAGAGCAGAGTACAAGAGGAGGGGGGCAAACTTCTCTCAGCGCTGCCCAGGGACAGGACATGGAGCAGTGGGCACAAACTGGAACCCAGGAGGTTCCATCTGAGCATAAGGAGAGAAACTTCTTTCCTGCAAGGGTGCTGGAGCACTGGTTGTGTCTTTTGCAGCAAGCCTTGGTAGAAGCCCAAAGGTCTGGCAGAAGACCTGCCAGGTCTTCTATCCCCTGGGCTCTGCTGAGGAGAATCTGAAGGGCCCTACAGGGTGATATGCCCACTCTAGTCTGTTCCTCACAACCCAGGTGCTCCAGGCCTCCTGACTCCCTGCTATTTGGGCAAGAGTCCTTCTGGGACCTATGGGCCCATCAACCCCATCCTGAACAGCACCTATGAGTTTGTGAGCAACTTGTTTAAAGAAGTCAGCACTGTGTTCCCAGACTACTTCCTTCACCTTGGTGGTGATGAGGTGGACTTCACATGCTGGTGAGTCTGGATGGGGACTGAGGGGAAGTACCTGGGGCTGAAGTCTCAGCCTGTTGCTTTTTAGTCATGCTCTGCAGATCCTTGGTGTTCTGTGTGGTGGTTCTTGAGGTTTCTGTGCTCATGGTGATGCTGGCTGTGGGAAACAGTTGGTGCCAGCGTGGCCTCAACTCTTGAAATGCCTGAGCTGGCTTTGGACAGATGTGGGATGGACTTGGCCACATCTTGGCCTTACTCCAACTCAGGTTCCAGTATGTTCATTATCTTCTCTTTGGTACCCAGGAAATCCAATCCAAAAATTGGTGCTTTCATGAAGGAGATGGGCTTTGGGGAAGATTACAGGAAACTGGAGTCATTCTACATCCAGAGGTAAGGACAATTGCATCCTGGGCCTGCAGCTGCAGTCTGTGACCAGCACAGGTCTCTTGCTGCTTTGGGGACATCAGATCCCCTTTTCAGGAGCACACCTTGCCAGGCACATCTCCCTGACCCCCAAAAGGGAGTCCTAGCTGTGCTGCTTTATTGGGAGAGTGAGCATACAGAGTCCTGGGTTGAGGGAGGAGCTTTCTCCCTTCTTTAGCAGCACCTTCCCATCCCACTGTGGGTGTTGGGATGACCCAAACCTCTGCACTCTTTCCACTTCAGGCTTCTGGACATTGTCTCTTCCATTGGCAAAGGTTCCATAGTGTGGCAGGAGGTGTTTGACAACGGGGTGAAGGTGAGAGCTTTCCCTAAGGCAGATCACTCTGCTGGCTGCACTGGTGTGTGCTGGGGGTGCTCTGTTATGGGACATCACTATCTGAAGGGAGCTTACAGGAAGGCTGGGGAGGGACTATTGACAAGGGCTTGCAATGACAGGACAAGGGGTTTGAACTGGCAGAGGGGACATTGAAAGTGGATGTTAGGAGGAAGTTGTTTGCAGTGAGAGTGGTGAGACACTGGCACAGGTTGCCCAGGGCGGTTGTGGAGCACAGAATCACCCAACGTGGTCTTCGATCTTTGATCACATTGGGTGATTGTGTACTCCACAACCTCCCTGGAGGTGTTCAGCACCAGGTTGGAGGAGTCCGTGAGTGACCTGTACTAGTGGGAGATGTCCCTGCCTGTTAGGGGACTGGAACTAGGTGATCTTTGAGGTCACTTCCAACCTTACCATTCTTCGATTATATGATCTGGAGGTGGTGCTGCTGGTGAGCTGCCCTCCTGGTGATTTTGTCACACTGCTGTCAACCCTTCAGGTTCTTGTATGTACACCTGCCAGGGTTGGTTTTATCCCTGCCCAGGACATTCTGCAAGGGGACTTATCCCTCCCTCTGTTGCCAGGTGGAAGTGGCTTGGAAGTCAAGCCAAAGCCTGCCTTAGTTTTGCTTTGGGGGTGTGGTTGGGTCAGGGTGCTCCGCTTATGCGGAGAGGTAGTGCTGCTGTTGCTGCACTCACCCTGTGCCTGGGGTGCTCCTCAGGTGAGGCCAGACACCATCATCCACGTGTGGAAGGAGAGCTCCCCTCCCTACATGGAGGAGATGGCCAATGTCACCAAGGCAGGCTACCCAGCTCTGCTCTCCGCCCCCTGGTACCTCAACCGCATCTCTTACGGGCAGGACTGGATGGCAGCCTACCAGGTGGAGCCTTTGAAGTTCAAAGGTTTGTTCCCCATGTCCCCTTCCCATATGACAGCTGACTTGTCACTCAGAGGCAGCAGCAGGGCTGGCTGTCTCCCTAATTCCCTCTGGCTGCTGAAGTGCGAAGGTGCTTGAGTGTCTGTGTCCTTGGTTCCTGGGCTACGTGCAGGCCTTGATGCCATCAGAAAACAATTCTGCTCTCCTCCAGCCCGGGCTTTGGAGTGAGGGCTTCCAGAAGGGCTGGGTGTTGCCTCCCTGGCTGAGCCACTTGCTGCTTGTGTCCCCATGGTCTTACAACACCCTGTCACCTAGTGCCATGTCCCCTGGCAGGCAGCCCTGAGCAGAAGGATCGGGTGATCGGTGGAGAGGCCTGCATGTGGGGAGAGTATGTGGACGTCACTAACCTCACCCCCAGGCTCTGGTAAGAGAAGAGGAGTGGAGGTTGGCTGCAGGAGCATGGGGCAGGGCTCAGGCTACTTCAACACTTAGTGATGTGTGCCCAGCACTGCAGGTTTACTCTGTGTGTGCTGTTTGTCCTTGTCCCCTGGCAGCGCTTCCATGCTTGCCTGAGGCTTGACTGGTCTGTGAGACTCTAGCAGAGAATCATGGAGTCGTTGAGTCATCAGGGTTGGAAAAGAGCTGTAAGAACATCAAGTCCAACCATTAGCCCAGCAATGCCAGGTCACCACTAAACTATGTCCCTCAGCACCACATCTCTAGTGACAGTGACTCCACCATTTCCCTAGGCACCCTGTTCTAAGGCTTGACAACCCTTCCATGAAAGAAAACATTCCTCATGTCCAGCCTAAACCTCCCCTGGTGCAACTCTTGTCCTATCACTTCTTCCTTGGGAGAAGAGACCAACCCCCAGCTCAGGAAGCAATGAGAGGAAGTTGGAGTGAAGTCTCCCCTCAGCCTCTTTTTTTTTCTCCAGACTAAACAACCTCAGTTCCCTCAGCCAGTTTTCAGAAGCCCTGTTTCCCTGCCTATGGCAGGGGGTTGGAACTAGATGATCCCTGAGGTCCCTTCCAACCTTACCATTCTATGATTCTCCAGATCTTTCACCAGCTCAGCTTCGTTGCCTTTCTCTGGACACACTCCAGCCCCTCAATGTCTTTCTTGGAGTGAGGGACCCAAAACTGAACCCAATATTCAGGGTGCAGCCTCCCCAGGCTGAGTGCAGGGAAATGATCCAGGCCAGAATGTATTGGCCTTCTGGGCCACCTGGGCACACTGCTGTGTCTGTGCTCCTGTACAACCTGCTGCTGCAGCCAGTAGATGTTTTTAAGGCTGCTCTGTGTCCTGTCACCCTGCTCCACTCCCACTCCGCGTGTGTCTGGAGTGGATCTTTTGGAATACAGCAGCTCTGTGCCTTTGTGTGCTGAAGGACATTGGTGGGGAGCGTGTTTGGGAGCTGAGGACATTGTGTAAGCAGCTTTCAAACTCCTCCCTGCCCTGACTACCCCTGTCCCTCATTCCTCAAGGCCGAGAGCCGGGGCGGTAGCCGAGAGGCTGTGGAGTAACGCAACCGTCAGGGACCTGAAGGATGCCTACGTGCGGCTGGCCGACTTCCGCTGCAAGCTCTTAGGGTAATTGGCCCTTCCCAGCTAGCTGCCAGCTCGTGGGGACACCTCAAAGGCCACCCTCTCTGGGGTTCCACCCTGGAGAGGGCCCAAAGGTGAAATGGGCTTTGAATGACCCTTGTTGCTCTTGAAAGTTCTGAGTGTTTGTCCTGCCTGTACATGGGCAGAGCATGCTTTGTGTCATGCTGGAAGAAAGCCCCAGCTGGTGGCTCCAGCAAGGAGAGGGCTTTGTGCTGAGGAAGAAGGGGACCCATCAGCTCTTGCCACTCCTCCTGCAGCACCAGCCTTCCCAGGAAACCTGCCCTTACCCTGCACACCTTGTGGGGGAGCAAGAAGCAAGTCTATAAGTGCAGGATGTCAAACCTCTTCCTCCTTGTCACCTCTGAAAAGGGGGCCCCGGTGGTCACCCCATGCTCCTCTACCTGCTCCAGCCTGACCGTGCCCTCCCCATGATGCCCTCTCTCTGCTCTCTCTCCAGGCGTGGTGTCCAGGCACAGCCTCTATACACAGGATACTGTGAACATGAATTTGGTGGGTTCTGAGAGGAGGGTTCTGCTGCCCTTGGGCACTGTGCGTGCAGGAGGAACTATTCCTTCCGCTCTCTCCAGAGCTGATGGCCTGCCAGAGGGACCCTTCCCACCCCCAGCTCCTGCTCTGGTTTGATGAACTCTTTTCTCCCCATCGTGTGCATTCTTCACCTCTTTTCCTATTTTTATTTCTTTTGATCTCTAAATAAATGACCCCAAAGAGGAGGAAGGTGCCTTCGTGTGCTCAGCTGGGGTTTGGGAGACTGTGCAAGGGTTACTGTGAGCTGGAGATGTGTGTAGGGCTTGCTCCAGAGACCCTCCTGAAGGAACGTCTGGCTGCATAGCGTCCTTTGGCTCTGGCCTCTGCTGCTGTCTCAGAATCTGTCCCTGCAGAAAGGAGATGATGATAAGTTGTGGGTGCTCTTCTAGTGTTTCCACCATGACTTCTCACTGTCCACACCTGACTCAGGCCAGGATGCTACTGTGTGCTGACCTTAGTTTCACTTCTGGGGCCTTTTGTGCAGCAGCCTGGGTCAACCTTGTGGTAATCCTGTCCTTGTCTCTGTCACCTTTCACCTGCAAGCCATCATCTCTGCTGCCCCAAACCTTGTCTGCTGCTACCTCCTCCTCTGGATTCTCCAGCAAGGAGGAAAGCCTGAAGCCTCTCCAAGGAGTCTCCAAGCCCATTGAGCTGAGCAGTCTGTGGATGTTACAGAGTCACTGCTCAGCTCTTCCATCAGCTTTCACCTCTGCTCAGGATTTGGCCAACTGATCCTCTTCGTGCTCTGCTGTCCTTGGGTCTCCTACATCCAGAAGAGTTGGATTTGGATAGACATTTCCTTGGGGGAGAGATTGGTGGTCTTGTCCTTGGACTGTGAGGGTTGCTGAATTGTCCAGCTGGGACAAGGGGCATCTCTTAAGGAGAAATCCTGGTTGGTGGTCTGGGTCTTAGGTTTTAAATGAGTCAGAGCTGCTGCTGAAGCTGGAAACCTTCCTATTGAACTTGAAATTAAAGATACAGAATTAATTTTTAATTAAAAAGACTCAAATTGTTGACTCTTAGACTTTTTTTACTCTACTCCCTGGTGGTGATAGATCATTGAGGGTGAGAGGAGAGGGTTTTGAGGCCTGACCCCTCAGGACCAGGGAAGTTTAGTCAGATTTGGGGAAGAGAGGGATATTTTTTTCCCTCTTTTCAGGGTGGGAGGGAAACAGCTGCCTTCCTGTGCTTTGGATCCTGGGGGAATGTGCTCCTTTGCTTCCTCCAGGTCTGTGGGGAGCCCTCATCCCTCTTCTCTCTGGTGTTTTGGTGGTGAATTCTGTCCTGGTCCTGTGTTTCAGGGTGAATGGAGGGAGCCAGCAAATGATCAGAAGCTCCTGACCCTGGGAGGAAATTCTGTGCACTGCCCCCAATCCTGCTGCTGCCACCCAGCATCCCCATGACATCTGCTGGGCTTGACTCTGGGCAGCACTACAGCCCAAATGCCTCAGATGTTGGTGGAGCAGAAGCTTTATCTCCTGGTCCAGGTTGGTGACTTCCAGTGCTGCCACACCTGGGTGTCTGCTCCGTGGCTGGGTGGCTGTTTGGAGGGCAGGACAGCTGAGACGCCATTGATTGGTGCTCCCATGCAGCATTTTGAGCTCTGGGGGTGCCATGCATAGAGGCAGGGGTTTAGTATCTCCTCCTGCTTTTGAAAGTTGTGGGGTTTTTGGTTTGTTTGGGTTTGGGGTTTTTTGTGGGTTTTTTTGTTTGTTTGTTTTGGTTGGTTGGGTTTTTTTGAGGGGGGGCTGTTTTGGGTTTTTTTTCTCTTTTTCCTCTCACCCAACAGAGTGTAAATGGGTCCCTTCACCAGGCACTTTTGTCATTGTGGGGAGCTGCTGCCACCCAGACTGGACAAGGGGAGCCTGGCCCTTGGGGCTGGGTGCTCTGTGTGCCAAAGGGTTCTTCTCCACTACACTCCAGCTCCCTGGCCTCACTCTGCCTGTCCCCACAGCTCACCGTGCATCTGGTCAGCCAGGGATGAGTGCTTAAAACTGCAGGGCCTGGGATGCTCCAGCCCCAGTGGGGCCGCTATGGGGGAACCTCCTAACCCCACACCTTCTACCAACCCCATATCTATGACCCCGAGTAAAATGTCAGCCCACGATTCTTCCTGAAGTGTCACCACCACCCTCTCCCTAGAAACACCATCTGGGGGGGGCACCTTGGGTGCATATTCACCCCGGTTCAGGCCGGGATCCCCTCGGCTCCTCCCCGGCGTGGCTGCACCACCCGGCCCCTTCCTTCCACAACAGCTATTTTGGTCGCGCCAAACTTGCCGGGGAGCAGAGAACAGGCAGCCTGTGAATCACTCGGGGCCAACGGGTTTAAAAATAAACCCAAGCGGCAGCGAGGAGCAGCCGACCAGCCCCCAGCTTGCGGCAGGACTACAGCTCTGTGCTGCCCGACCCCGCCCGTGGGTGCTTACCTGGCTTTCAGCAGTATGGCTCCCTGCTGCCACCCCCACCCGTGAGTGCCCAGCCAGCTTTCAGCAGGACTATGGCTCTGTGTCACCCAGCCCTACCTGTCTTTCAGTAGGAGCGTGCTGCCGAATCCCACCCATGGGTGCTCATGGGCTTACTGGGCCACACTTGTGCGTCTCCACAGGCTGGCACACATGTGCTGGCAGCTGTGTGCGCTGTGGGCCCTTGACAGGGTGGGCACCACCCCACAAGATTGTACACACATGCAGATGGGTTCTTGCAAAGCGTGTACCCGTGCACATGGGCACTCCCAAACGTGTACCACTGCTCATGCACAGCAGCATCTTCATTCAAGGGCACCCCTGCACATGCTTGCACACACATGCAGATGGGTCCTTGCAAAGCATGTACCTGTGCACATGGCCACTCCCAAACGTGTACCACTGCTCATGCACAGCAGCATCTTCATTCGAGGGCACCCATGCATAGGCTTGCATGCACGTGGGTGCTTTCAGACGCCTTCACCCACTTCCAGGCTGGCACA
This sequence comes from Semnornis frantzii, assembly GCA_013399775.1. NCBI lineage: Eukaryota > Metazoa > Chordata > Aves > Piciformes > Ramphastidae > Semnornis > Semnornis frantzii. The sequence goes on from VWYK01074043.1 coordinate 15,252, forward strand.
CACAGGCTGACAGGAACTAGCAAATATGTATGCTCATGCACATGCTGGCACACACGTGGTTATGGTCACTAGCAAACACATAGACCCTCACATGCCTGCACACACACGTGGGCACCTGCCAACATGTGGTCATGCACATAGCTACTATGGGTCCTTGCAAGCACAGCTACCCACACATATTGGCACACGTGTGGTTATGGACACAAGGCAGCGTTCACCCACACATATGTACTACACACATGCTTATGGGTGCTGGCAAATGTGGTCATACCAGACACATACACATGGGTCACGCAAATACATGTGCCTGCTCACATGCCTGCACACGCATGTGGGTCATGCAAACACATGTGCCTGCTCACATGCCTGCACACACATGGACGTGAATCACACAAACATGTGCCCGCTCACATGCCTGCACACACATGCACGTGGGTCCTCGCAGACAGGTACAACCTCACACATGCCCATACACGTGTGCTAGCTACTCCATGCATCCACACCCGTGCTGGCACACACCTGGGTGCTTCCAAACCAGCAGGCTCTCACCAGCAGGTGTTCAGGCTTGCACCCGGCTGCACATGTGTGCATGTGTTCTCACACACACTAGCACATGCACACATTAGTACATGCTCACACGTGTGCAGCCTTGCACACACAGCCCCCGCACACGCTTGCCTAGACCACATCCCCCCCAACATGCTTGCATATGTTCGGGGCATGCACGCACGCACGCACACGCGTGGCAGCGGGCCCTGCTGCTGCTCTGGCTGTCATGAATTAACACTCGTAGCAGGTATTGAAGCCCTGCGGTCTAATTACAGAGATTTCGGGTGCCGGGGGCCGTAGGAGGGAGGCGCTTCCCGTTCTCCTCCCCCAGTATGGGGCAGCCGCAAGGGGCCAAGCGAGGCAGCGTGGGAGCAAGAAATGGTACGAGGCACCCCAGCTGCCCCTCGTGAGGCTTTTCCGTGCGTTCAAAGGCCGCTCCGCGGGGGCGGCCGGTAGCGAAGTGTGGGGCGGTTAGCCCTGGAGCCGACGGAGGGCCGCGGTAAGCAGGGCCCGCCCCCTCGGCCCGCCCCGCCGCGGGGGTAGGGACGGCCCGCCAGGGGGCAGCAGAGGGAGGGCCCGGCGCGCCC
>VWYK01074044.1:1586-17623 GCA_013399775.1 Semnornis frantzii
AAGTCAGTCAACTAAATCCACAAATGGCAGCTGAAAAATATTAGTATTAAGCAAAGCTGAATGTTATATATACAGAAGACTATAAAAGTAATCACATTCTGTTTCTCCTCACTTCTCATAAGGTTACACCAGTGCTTCGGCCTCACAGCTGCAATTCACATCTCAGGACCATTAACTAGTAGGGTCTCTTCTTTCAAATGCTTTCTTCTAATGTTCTCCAACAATTTTAGTATGCAAATAATTTTCTCAACTACATTTGCTTTATACAGCTATAAGAGAAGTTTGCCATGTTTGACTTCATTAAGTGACATGGGATGGCTCAAGGCATTTACCAAAGTCAGTTAATGAAATAACTGCCATATGCTAATAACAGCAAAGCAGATTCAACCTAATGCTACAGCAGAGCAGAATTAAATAGTTCAAGGCAACATATATCAAAGGGTAGTGGGTTTTCTGCCTACCAGAGGTTCCTCTCGCTTTCTTGCACTCCAAAATTAAATATACAGACTCTCAATAGCCTTTAGACTTCCATGCTGCTTATTTGCTAGTTTACTTTCCTAAATATCTCCTGTCAACATACTCAGGAACCTGTGATTTGAGAAAGGTCCATTGCGTCGAATAGGTTTTTGTTTAATTTCCTCTTTTTGCTTATGAACTTTATCAGGTAAGCTGATTATTTCCATGGCATTCAGTGCAGTACAAAGGATGCCAGCTTTTCATCTCTAATATATCTTGCTGTGCCAATGACACCTCCATTTATTTTACATCTCCTTTCACAGGGTTTCAAAGGATAATATTCAGTGCAATTCATGCCTGAGTTCAAGACAGAGTAAGAATATAACAAACATAACTTGAACAGACTCAAGTGAAAACAAAGGACATAACAGATGTATCTCCTACATTTCATCATTCCTTATGCAATGCAGGTTTCTAAGTAGAAATCTCCTTGTTGAAAAAAGAACATCTCTCTTTGTAATCATAGAGATAGTACAGAAAAAGGATGTCTCTAACCCTTTTAAGGCACCTGAAACCATCCTTTGCTTGTTTTGATACTCACTATTACAAAGTCATCAGACCTGTGGAACAGATAACTGCAAAATTTTCCACAGAATCTTACATCTAATCAATGACCAGAAAATCATCACTATATAGTCACATTGTGTGTGCCTTTGAACACCTCAGTTCTGCTTCAGACTATCCAACAATGGAATTATTTTTGCTGTGACTTTATTTTTTCACCTTCTGCAGCACTGGACCCTTGTGCTTTTACATCACCCTAAGGGCGCCATTGTACCATCCATCGAGGTCATGTGAAAAACTCTTACAAGTATTGATTGTACACCTACGAGCACAATTTATGTAGAATGGGCCATGGAGGCTGAATATTTTGGAAGATAAAATGAAAAATAACTAACTAAAAACCACAAACTAACAAACAAACAAACACAACACCAAAAAATCCCAACAACTGGGCAAGAATTAGTAGCAATCTTCTGTGTAGAATTAATGCCAGTAGAGAGAGTAATGATTTCTCTGGCATATTTTTTTTCCTTAGACCAAACAATAAATTGAATCTCATCTTCCATAGCATGTGGATTATTCCAACTTTTGTAAAAGAAAACCCAAAGATGTTAAAGTACTCCTAAAGGCATTCTTTATGTATAAGGCAAACAATGAAGCCAGACTTTATACATTATCTTAGAATGCATCCAGAGAAGGGCACCAAGGTTGATGAGGGGTCTGGAGCAGAGCCCTGTGAGGGTTGGCTGAGGAAGCTGGAGTTGTTTAGCCTGGAAAAGAGGAGGCTCAGGGGAGGACCTTATCGCTGTGTACAGCTACCTGAAAGGAGGTTGTGGCCAAGTGGGAGTTGGTCTCTCCTCCCAGGCAACCAGTGACAGAATGAAAGGACACCCTCTCAGGCTGTGCCAGGGGAGGTTTAGGCTGAATGTTAGGAAAAAGTTCTTCACAAAAGAGTGATTGGCATTGAAATGGGGTGCCCAGGGAGGTGGAGTTGTCACCATCCCTGGAAGTGTTTAAAAAGAAAATGTATGTGGCACTTGATGCCTTGATTTAGCTGATTAGATAATGTTGGGTGATAGGTTGGACTTAATGATCTCAAAGGCCTTTTCCAACCTGACTGATTCTGTGCTTCTGTAATATCAAGTTGGTTTTTTTCCCTTTGTCATCAAGCCACTCATTTTTGAGACCAGCCAAACATGTTAAATGTAAATAATGTATTTAGCAAGTCCAAGCTCTCTTCTTCATTAAACATTAAATATGGCACAACTGACCCTAGTAGGAATTTTAAACATCCATAAACTTGTAAACTTCAAATTACCCTCCTTCTTTCATATACAGTTTGTGCTGGTGAATTATTTCTTCTGCCAAAGAATAACTCAAGATTAAAATGGTAGACATATTAGAACTGCAAAGCAACAATCACATAGCAGGAAAGACCTCAACATCCTCACCCGTGTCCAGAAGACAGCATGAGATTTGAGATTCTGATCAGGGATTTTGAACAAAAAAATGAAAAACAGATGGTGAAGCAACTCAAGAGCTGCCTCACTGCTCTCTTCACTGCTACAGAAACAAGTTTGTGCACAGTAAGACAACAAACTTGTTAAGGAAAAAAACCCAAACAAACACACACACAAAAGCAAAAACAAAAAAAACTGCAGCAAGCAAAAAACCAAGGCAAAAGTCATAAATTCCGCTGTAATGAATTACACTCCTACAATGCCTGTCTGCTTCTGAATCACAGATCTTACAGCACAGTCAATATAATTTTCTCTTCTGACCAATAACAAAGCTACTACAAATGTGTCCATGCAAGACCTGAAGACTAATTTGGAAAACAGCACTCTTACAGACAGACAAGTGCCCACGATTTCGGATGTGCATCTGTTCAATCTGCCAGTAAATGCTGAGCCTAGAAGTTTCCACGTTTGTCACAGTTTTGGGGCTTTCTGTAGTTTCAAGCCTTGTGTATGAACATTTTGATTAATAAACAAAATCTTTTCCATGTTTATGTAGCAGTTTCCATTGCAATGACCAACATACGGTTTTCCAGAGAAATCATTTGCTATTAGAACTGTCACATGCAGCAACATGCAAATAGTTTTACCACTAAGTCCATCTGCCAAAAAAAAAAAAAAAAAAAAAAAGGAAGCCTTAATCTTTCTGAAAAGGTAAAAGAATGATAAAATGACTCGTAAAAGAATGATTAAATGACTGATACTGATTCGAAACCCACCACATTACATCACAATGCTTGTCTTCACAGCCACACTAGTTGATACTTCACATCAGCTCCATGCTCAGCATTCCATGCAGGACTACGTTTTCCACATATGAAATACTTCTTTTCATCTTTCGATATGTACTTTAACAGCAAGAATAAATGTTGTGACAATTTGATAGCATCTAACTCTCTAGAAAGCTTTCATATTTATCTTCAACAGCTTCATGCACCCAAACTTGATTAAACCTGTATGTAACACAAAGGCTGAGCAATGATCATAAGTTTTACTTACAGATCAGCACCTAAAAATTTACCTTATTCCACAGCCAAGTAAATTATCCTACTTGTTGAGGCAGAATACATTGCTGTAACAGAGATCAAGAGTGCAGCACTCAATGTAATCCAGTCTAATTGCAGGCTTCCTTCACAATGGGCAGCTGCAATCCCTGTCCAGATATCAGACAAGTCAGTGGACTGGTTTAGCGATTGTATGCCCATGTGAGCTCACAATCAGACGGGCAGGACCTGGAAGAGGGTTATGTGGCTGGCAATTAGGTTCCTCAGTGTGCATGGTTCATCTGACAGGAAGCAGAACAGATCTTTGCTTTTTCATAATTAAAGGTAATGGAGAGATTTTTTGTGGTTCATGTATTTAATGCTTAAAGTACACAAAGCCAGCTCACATCTCAGTATTTTGACATGCAGGGGCACATTCATAACATAGTCTTTGGAAACAGTCAGTGAGGTTACATAGTGCATGAATTTGATTGAGAAATACTGAGTGGTGGTGCAAAGGGAAGAGACAAAACATGAAAAAGTGTTTATTCTGACTCTTCAGATCTAAAAAAAAATCTCACTTTCAATTCTGAATACCATTTTGCATGAACAAAAGGGATTTATTTATAGTTCACAGTACTTCAAGCTTTTCCTACAGTCATGTAAAGTCATCTTTCTAAATCGCTTTCAGAAGATAATATTGTGGAATGAATTATATCTACACTGCATAAACTAGTCCTTCCCTGTGTCACTGAAATATATGCCAGTCTGCCTGTTAAGTCCCCCAGCTAGGCAGCTGGAAAGGAATGCCAGATCCTTAGACAAAAAGAGCAGCTAAGAGAGAAACCTGAAACGCACATACCCTATGCACATATTTCCTCATATGCCTGTTAAGAAACAGTCATAAAGGGAAGGAAATTAGGCACTGAGAGAGCCTGGTAAGGCCACAGAAGTATATCTGGGGTAAGCACATTAATGTAATAGTAGCTTCGACCTTTAAGAGAATCCATACTATCTCCTTTGGGCAGCAGAGGGATGTGCAGTGCTGCTTGCTGGAGCACTGCTGCTGAAGAGCAGAAATCACTTAAGAAAAGGAATGACTGCTGGAATAGTAGTTGATAACACAGTCAGCTTTGCCTTAGAGATTCATGGAATGGTTTGTGTTGGAAGGCACCTTAACAATCATCTAGTTCCACCCCCCGCCATGGGCAGGAATATTTTCTAGTAGACCAGGTTGCTCAAGGACTCATCCAATATGGCCTTAAACACTTCTGGGAGGGGGTATCTATGACCTCCCTGAGCAATGGTTACCCATGTCCTACCACTCTTACTGTAAAGAATCTCTTCCTAATACTTAGTCTAAATCTACCCTTCTAAAGCTTCAACTCATTTCCTCTTGTCCTATCACTACGAGTCATTGTAAAAACTCTCTTCCCAGCTTTCTTGTAGGCCCCCTTCAGGCACTGGAAGACTGTTCTCCCCTGGAGCCTTCTTTTCTCTAGGCTGAAGAGCCCCAACTCTCACAGCCTATCTCCATGGGGCAGGTGCTCCGCCCCAGCAGAAGCAGCAACAGAGCCTCAAAGCTCGAAGGTGCCAATTTTCAAATTACGTATTACTAGAGAAGGTAGCAAACAGCCAGCCGGTTGGCAGTCTCTCAGTAAGTTGTCAGAGAGGAAGACTTGACATTATTGTTGCATATACAGAATCACAGAATGGCAGGGGGGCTGGAAGGGACCTTGAAAGATCATCCAGACCAACTTCTCTGCCAGAGCAGGATCACACAGGAATGTATCCAGGTGGGTCTTAATATGTCCAGAGAGGGAGACTCCACAACCCTTCCGGGTAGCCTGTTCTAGTGCTCTGTCACCCTCACAGTGAAAAAAATTCCTCCTCATGTTTACATGAAACTTCCTATGCTTCAACTCCTACTTATTGCCTCTTATCTGTCATTTGGCACAGCCTGGCTCCATCCTCTTGGCACTCACCCTTTACATATTTATAAACATGAATGAGGTCAAGGAAAGCATAATTTATTTTCCTATGATATCCTATTTATTTTTTCTTTTTCCTTTAAATAAACCATTGTCAGTAACTGTCATTCACTGAGCACTTACGTGGTCAAAGCTGTTTTTTACAGCTTCCAGCGTAGGGAACAAAGTCCTGTGTTTATTAGTGACCTCTAGAAATTGAACCCACTCTTGCAGAAGGGCTCCCTTGTAAATCTGTACTTGTTGCAGAAAGAAAGTGCAGAAAAATCTTTCTAAAGCAGTTTAATTATTCTAACAAAACCAATTTGCATGAATAATACTATTTCACCTCAATTTAATTAAATATTTGGTATGACAAATCCCCAAGAAAAAGGTTTGCCGTACAAACATTTATTATGCTGCACTTTAAACACATACATTCTCTCTTTGACAGAGTGGGTTTGTTTGCTTCAGAAAATCAAAAGTGAACATACTATAACACTTTATTAGCAGTCTGATATTTACTGAAATATAAATGGGAATAACACATTAATGGAACAAGGTATCTAGCAGTTCTCTGGATCAAAGTACCAAGTCATTGCTCACTCAGACTCAGAGACTCCACATAACTTATACAGATATACCGAATTAACTAACCCTTGGCTTCTGAGAGAAATGTTCAACATGGATTATAAAACTGGCTGAAGAAGGCAAATGAGTAGTGAAACAGGTTCCAGACTGCACAGCAGCCCATATTCAGGAAATATTTCAGACAAGCTGAAACCACACCCTCTAGTTCAAAGATAAAAATAGTTCATAGTAAAATCCACTATTTTCTGTTCTTCTCCTGCAAAGAACAGAAAAGGTGACTGGTTTGAATTTAGAAGATATGGGGATCCCAGACTAGTCTACAAGAAATGCCACTGATCTGATTGACACGGAATAGCTCACTGCCCTGGTGAGGCTGCATCTGGAGTACTGTGTCCAGTTCTGGGCCCCTAAGTTCAATGAGGACATAAAGCTGCTTGAAAGAATCCAGCACAGAGCCACCCTAATGCTGAAGGCAGTGGAACACCTTCCTTATGAGCAGAGACTGAGGGAGTTGGGGCTCTTTAGCTTGGAGGAAAGGAGACTGAGAGGCGACCGAATGAATATTTATAAATATGTAAAGAGTGAGTGCCAAGAGAATGAAGTCAGGTTCTGGCTCAGTGATGCCCTATGACAGGACAAGGGGCAATGGGTAGGAGCTGAGGCATAGGAAGCTTCATGTAAACTTTAGGAGGAATTGTTTTCATTGTGAGGTTGACAGAATACTGGAATAGGTTGCCCAAGGAGGTTGTGGAGTCTCCTTCTTTGGAGATCTTCAAGACCTACATGGATGCGTTCCTATGTGATCTGGTATAGGTGATCTTGCTCTGTCAGGAGGGTTGGACTAGATGATCTTTCCAGGTCCCTTCCAGCCCCCTGTCATTCTGTGATTCTGCAAGCATGGACTTTGCTGTAGCCTAGGACCAACATAGTAAATCTAGTTTAACAAAAATGTTAGACCATTAAGAGGGGAAAACCCCAAATATCTCTCCAAAACATCTCTCCAGAGCTTGTTCGCTCTGCAAACTGGAAAGAAATCACTGCAAAGTTTTTTCACTGTGTAATATTTCAAAATAAAGTAAAATTTCCATCTTCCAAAGAAACAAGTACAACTGAAGTCTTATTCTGCTTTACTGCATACCATTAAATCTGACCAGAGACAGAGATTAGCATTTTGATAACACATCCTCCAATATTGCTCCCACCTGAAACTCCCACCAAGATCTCCCCAAGATCCTTATGCTTGATCCTAAAGGCTAGCACACCTTTTTCCTGCTGAAGGCATAGTTTTACAGATAAACACGTGAGCATCATACAGAAGTGAGCCCTAGATGCTTTCCACCACCTTTGAAATCTCTCTTGCTTATACATCTGGTCAAAAAACAGAAGAGTGGTCTTGAAAGTGTATCTTAGAAAATGTAGTTTAAAAAAACCCGAAAAACCAATCCAGTTTCAAAAAAACACTTCAGCAGTTACTTGTAGTATCAAAATTGGGGGGAGGTTTGCACGAAATTACCCATTTATGAAGAGCCAAATCTGTGCTTTCATGAGTACCTGCAAGGTTATCCAATTAGGAAAAATTCATGAGGCTGCTCTTCAGGTGGTATCACAACAGGGCATGAATTCATACTAACCCTAGATCTGTCCATGAATGATTAATCATGAATGGTTATATTTACTGTGTTATTCAATTATGGATGTATATTCAGAAGAGATAAATTCATAATTCAGATCCTTTTAAAAACAAAACTAAACAATAATAGTTTTTTACAATTTTCACTACATCAATTCTGCCTTTCCTTAAACACAGTTCTCTGTTACTGCTTCTACTTCCCAGACCCCTTTTTTGTTTTCTTTAAAGTGTTCTCCCTTAGCTATATGTTTTCCTTTAACAAAAGAAAAAGATTCTTTGTGCAGTCTAATAAAACTTGAATTATTGCAAGGTTCAATAATCACTTTGCTCAGCAAAAATACAGGGAATAGAGCCTTGTACCACTTACTGGTATAAGAAGTTAAATTTTAGCAGAATTTCAGTGTTCGTTTAGAGACTGATGATGAAGATAGGACTTTGTCAGATCACAAATTCAATTAACTAGTAACAATTAATTCTCAGGGTAAGAGAGTCGGAAGATTAGTTCATAATACTCCTGTATACATTAGAAATTATTACTGCAACATTTTATTATAACTCTAAGACATACCACATTGTTCTTAATACTGTTGTTCTGCTCATTTTAATTAAAGATTATGCACCACCTGCTGATAAATATAGAAAATGCCTATTCATTCTTCAAAACAAGTCATCTAAATAGAGACTAATATGACTCCAGGTTTTAGCACTGTTACTTAAACCATGAAAGGGCACTCATTGATACTTTTATTGTATGGACTTTTTAATTGGAATCATTTATTTAAAGCTAACCAACTTGAGTATCAGTTATGACATTATTCAAGACACCGCTTATTCACAAAATATTACCAACACGTACAGTTCCATGATTGCATGAAGCTAAGGGTGATTTTCATCCATATAGTCAACTCTTCCATTCTCAACTCTAAATTATTCATTTTATTACATGATCTGAGTCACCTGAATGGAGAATTGTATATATACACTGTTGTCTGGTAAGCAGGTATGATGCACTAAGGATCCAAGATTTTTCTTTCACAACATAAATTCTCCCATTTTGGTGGGAAAAACGTTTTTGTAAGAACCTTTGCAAGATGTTAGAGACTGTGAGATCCTGCTACATCATAGCCCTCTATTTAGGATCTTATTGCTACCAAAAGAGGAGCAAAATAAAGATAACCAAATAAAAATTAAGATACACCATTTATTGTTTTTTACTGTCTACAGTACCCGTCTAGATGAGAAAACTCTTACAGGCAGACGCTTTCCTGCTATAGCTTTCCTGAGTGTAAGCCAAGTCAGCAAGACCTGTTAGACCAGCACAATGCTGCTTCATTCTAATTTCAACATCACTCCTTGCACCCTTTGCTAATAGGTCCTTGCAATATACCTGGATCTTTGTTTTATTGTCTCAGAATAATTCATATTGGGTAATCATCTCCTCACAAAGGCTACGAAAGCAAGATCATCATGAATGTTAATCGATTTTAGAAACCAAGATTTAGTGCGTGTCAGTGCTAAGTGGAGGAGTTTTACACTTCGTGCTAAACTCGCTATAGTTATATGGAGTCATATATGCAGTAAGAGAAGTAAATGAACATTTTTCTTTCCTCTTTATTTGCTCGAGATCTAACCACTGTCTTTTCATAGGTAAAATATCAAGAGAAATATACTGTTGCCATAGCAACCATATTAAATAATATTGAGATAAAAAAGTCCTTCACAAATGTTTTCGAGCGATAAGCTAATTTAAAAATGTTCACAAAGGCCACTTGAAAAATAAAATAAGATATACTGGAATATGAGCCTAAAACTACAGAAGTGTTACTATAGTAACCTAAGCTGTAAAGTCCTATTCACGCAGTGTGTTCCTGAGCAGATAAATCATCCTCATTAACAGTAAGGTACATCTCTGCAATAAGTTGGTAGAGTAAATAATGTTACAGGCTCTATAGACATACTTATTGCATTACTTCTGTTTGTGTCTGGAATAACATTTTTAAACAAACAAAAAAATAGCAAGGTCCCAAATGTATCCAAAGAACAGCAGCTGTGTTTAACAGCACAAAGATTTGTATTCCCTCACAGTATTTTTAATGGGTTGAAGTGAATATAGATGAGACATCTTACATTTTATGAGGTTTCTTTTATTGCCCAAAATTATTTAATGCAATCCTTGACTTTTTAGTTTTAATTATTAATTTAAATGATTTATCAAGTCCAAAAGTTGTCTGTTCCTTTTTACTCTTTCATCAAATTTTATTTCAGGAGGTTTTTTGTGTGAAATTGCAACAGCAGAAGCAACTGGTTTGACTGTTTTCATTTGTCCTTAGATAAGAATAATTAACATTTAGACAAATATCACTTAGATTTAAAGTTCCTCTTAAAGAAAAATCATAGGAATCTCTTAAAATAGATGATGCAATATGATACAGACTGCTGTATTTTCATGAACTAAACATTAAACCAGTCTATCCTCTTGGTAGGCTTGCATTCATTTTAGATAGATACATAAGCAGCTTTCAAAAATGCTGCTCAGGATTTCATCCTCATACACTGGAAACAATTCCTGGGTGCATAATATTTTGTAATGTTACATAAAAATCAAAAAAGTGCATCTAATTAATGCTATCAATTATAGACCATTTAGACAGACCAGGAAAGCACCCTTACTCTAAATCTGACTTGATTTTGCATGCTGAGATACTAAAATAAATTACTCATTATTTGAAGAGAATACATTAAAAAAATGTTCTAAACTCCCCTGTTTCAAACAGATTGTAAATGAATCATTAGGAACATCAGATACATGCAAAATAAATAAGAACTCTGACAATACATTGAACCTGCCTAGAGATGAAGGAGGCAGCACTGTAGCATTTTATGACATACCATCCAACTCCTGCATCAGTCCCTGCACATCTCTCTGGGACCATATATCATGGCTTAACCTGTTTATTACATGCTTACTAAACCACAGTTTGAGTGCATGCCCTCAGGCATGCATTCCCCATAACACTGTTAATTTTAGACTACCCCACAGCAGTAGCACAATTCCAGAGCAACACTGAAGTGGTAATTCAGGTAGACAATGGTAAAAGTGCAATCCAGTAGTACCAAAAATATAGAAATTAATATATCCAAATAATATACAAGAATCTATTGTACAGTTGAGAATTAAGTCTCGGTATCTATTATGGGATTGATGTTCTCTGATATCTCAAATTATCTTACCGATGTGTCTTTAAAAACCTTGTTATTGCCAAAAATACCAATTATAATAAGAAACCACATCTAGGCATCATGAGTTTGACAAGTCAACATTCTGATCTAACTAAATAGTACTGTCATTCTGGATGTAATCCATGCATTTCTTACACACTTTGTCAGATTTCTATTTATTAAATGCACATGTGAAACTGCACATGGGCATCTTGATGTAGAATATGAACATTTGCATTGATTTAAATGACTGATATGTTTTAGATATTTTAGTTTTCTTCAACAATGGCCAAGAATATCCTTGGACCCAAAGGACTAAGTGAAATATTAGAACCTGAGTTTTTTTTTTTTTTAATTTTATGCTTGAATAAACAAACAAAAATTAAAATAAGGATGTTAATCCAAGTAATTTCATTTTATAAACACACTAGTGTGATTTAACATGCAACAATTAATAGACATGAGCAGGTAGGTGAGAAAGTTATCAAAAGGTAAGCAGAGAAGGTTTTAGGGTCAGCAGAGAAAAAGTAGAAAGAAGACAAAATGTCAAATACAGTAAATTAATAAGCAAAGCAAAAGTTACATCACAGATCCAGGGGTGTTTCCACACTGAGGTAAAATCTTCTCAGACACTTTTAGTTGAAAATCTGTGGTTGAAAGTTAGTAGAAAACTCAGTCTTGTATGTAAGCTTTGGAAGCACGGGTTAAATGAATGCACAGTGAAGTGGACTGAGCATTGGTTGAATTAGAGAGCACAGAGGGTTGTGATCATTGGTGCAGGGTCTAGTTGGAGTCCTGCAGCTAATGGTGGTCCTCGGGGGTCAATACTGGGTGCAGTCTTGTTTGGCATATTCCAACTGAATGAAGGAACAGAGAGTATTCTCAGCAAGTTTGCCAATGCTACAAAACTGGGAGAAGCATCTGATGCACCAGAAGGCTGTGCTGCAATTCACCAAGACTAGACAAGCTGGAGAGTCAGGCAGAGTTGAACATCATGAAGTTCAACAAGGGCAAGTGTAGAGTCCTGCACCTGGGGAGGAATAACCCCACACATCAGTTTCCCCACACAGGGCTGACTTGTGGGTAAACAGCTCTGCAGAGAAGGACCTGGGAGTCTTGGTGGACAAGTTCACAAGTGCAAGTGCGCTTGCAATGGGTCCCTCACAGCAAAGAAAGGCAATGGTATTTTGGGATGCATCAAGAGGAATGTGGACAGCAGGTAGAGGGACATTGTCCTCCTCATCTACTCTGCCCTGGTGAGGTACTGGGGGTCACCAGATGATGCGGAGCTGCATGCATGCCCCGGAGCTACTAGGAACGGGTTGAAGGATGACATGAGACGAGACGACCATCAATACCAATATGATGCACCCAAGATCACCCGTTTATTGCAGAAAGAAGTACACATTTATACAGAGATAGAGCTGTCTGGCCACATGTTATTCATTCCCTCATTGGTTACAGGCAGCTGCTTCTTGGAGCCTGTTCTCACCCTGATAAGAGTCCCAAGCTTAATATTCAGGTATCCTGTTTCGCAGAAGTACATCGTTTTGTTTTCAATATAACTAGCTTTCTGGTCTACATAGCTACCTCTTTATCTTCAGATTACTCATATGAAGGGCAGCTGTGCTGATGTTTTTTCTGCCCTCTTGCCAGCAGTTCTTTCCCCTTATCTTAGCTCTCAGCTAGTGTTCACATAATAAGACCCAACAGCGAGGCTACACCTATTGTGTCAGGTTTTGAACTCCTTGGTTCAAGAGGCACTATTGGAGAGAGTTTAACATGGGGCCACAAGGGTGATTAGGGGCTGGAGCACCTCTCTTTACAAGAAGAGGTTGAGAAATTTGGCACTCTTCAGCCAGGAAAATGGAAGACTGGGAAGGAATCTTATCAATCCATATAAATATCTCTATCTATAGGGTGGAGGTCATGAGGATGAGGTTGGGCTCTTCTCAGTGGTGCCCAGTGATAGGACAAGGGGCAAAATGTACCAGCTAGAGTACAGGATGTTTCACCCTAAACTTAAGGAGAAACTTTGGAGGTGATGGAGCACCAGAAGAGGCTTCCCAGATCAGTGTGGAGTCTCCTCTGGAAACTAAAAATACTCCTGGACATGTTCCTGTGCAACCTGACCTAGCAATGGGGTTGGACTAGCTGATTTCTAGTAGTCTCTTCCANTTTACAAGAAGAGGTTGAGAAATTTGGCACTCTTCAGCCAGGAAAATGGAAGACTGGGAAGGAATCTTATCAATCCATATAAATATCTCTATCTATAGGGTGGAGGTCATGAGGATGAGGTTGGGCTCTTCTCAGTGGTGCCCAGTGATAGGACAAGGGGCAAAATGTACCAGCTAGAGTACAGGATGTTTCACCCTAAACTTAAGGAGAAACTTTGGAGGTGATGGAGCACCAGAAGAGGCTTCCCAGATCAGTGTGGAGGCTCCTCTGGAAACTAAAAATACTCCTGGACATGTTCCTGTGTGACCTGACCTAGCAATGGGGTTGGACTAGCTGATTTCTAGTAGTCTCTTCCAAACCTACCATTCTGTGATTCTATTCTTTCCACAGTGTCAGATGAGGACTACAATTTGCTGAGCCATAATGCAGGGCTTTCTTCGTGAAAGATGTCAGAGAGAGGTTCCCCAGGATTTCCTCACAGGAGGAGGTCTCACCATGCACATATCTCTTCTGCAATTCCAGCACTTCTGGACTCCCAGCTTAGTCTGATTCTGACATCCACAAAGTACAGTGTATAAACACATATCCTACTCATGTCTAATATTTAATCGATGACACAGGATTCTTCACCTCATTTGGCTCTGCTTGAGTATACACTACACAACCCAATTAGGACATTGCCCTCAAGATTACCCTGATTTCACAAACTGTGCTCGCTGCTTTTACAACTCAGTGCCTAGAATTACTATATGAAATGAAGCAGAGAGAAAATTTTTCCACTGAACAGCAGTTTCTCTTGTGTAGGTCATGTTCCTAGAGCAATAGGTGATACAGTATAGCAGTAGGTGAAAGAAAAAAATAATTACTATGATTACAAAAAAACTGCTTAGGTGACTCATGGAGAGAAATGGGACCTGAAGTCATTTAAGTTCATTCTTTTTGACTGACCAGATTTAAAAATGTGATTATCCTGTGGGAATTGTGATCACGGATCTAATGTCTAGATTATTTCTGTTGACTGTGAAGAGATTCATACCACAGGCAGAATTGCTTTTGACCAAGACCTTTTTTTCATTACAATTTGAATTGCATTTCAGTCCTATTTACCCATTGGATATCATATTGTACTGGCTACCATGCAAGCATAAAGTGAGAAAAAATCTTGCCTTAGGTTGTTTTCCTAACAGATCAGGCTATAAAAATTTGAAAATATGAACGATGACTGAACAAGTGAAATAATTTGCCCGCAGTCACAAAAGACCTTTTTAAAACGTGTCCCATAGGACAGTGGTATAATGTTATCATTTTCTATGTGAAAATATTTATTTTTGTTCTTCCTACATTAAAACAAACACACACCAAGTAACCATGCTTTGGTTCTGTAGTGCCCTCAGATGAACCACAGTATTCTTTAGTAACAAAGATACTAGCTATCTAAAGAGTGGAAGAAAGTGGTATCCAGTCTANTAAAGAGTGGAAGAAAGTGGTATCCAGTCTAGGGCTCTTCCTTCTTTCCCTGCATAACTAATTAGCAGATGCTGCCTGGTTCTTTTTAATGGCATCTTTAATGGTCTTTATAATTACTGTTTGGTGCTATAATATTATTTCTGCTTAAGTTTCCACTACGAGCAAGATGAAGTTTCTATATCTACACATCTTTGCTACTTAAATCTAATAAATGTTTACAGAGAAACTTGCGGTAGGGAAAGATAACAAGAAGTCTGGTCAATGAAAGTGCCTGGAGTTACGCTAGAAAGATTTGATAGACAATGGTTTTGTTTCAATAATTTTAACAAGAGCTAATATAGCTGCTTTCACTGAAGCTTTTTGCATGATTTCTTTCACACCTGTTTTGTGGACCCACATTACATGAAAGTTAATTTGAAGAAACCTTAAGAGATTACATACTCATCTGCCATCCTTTAGTTACTAAGCTTTCAGAAGATTTAGCTTCTGCAACAAGATGCTGTGGGTAGAGCTGTCAAAACAACAGCCACCTTTTTTTCTTACACTAATCAGAAAAACGTGCTGTTTGAAAGCCTATTATTTCCACCAGCTGAAAGGTCATTCCATTCACCCAACAAACTTCAAATCAAATTTACCACTGATAATTCCTTTATAACACTCCCATATACTGTGTAATTTATTCCAAGGTAAATGGAAAACATGTGATAAATTACTCCTTAACAGTCATCCTTGGAAATGTTCTACGAGAATTCTATTTTCAAGAAAGAGCATGCAGTGAGTGAACAGTGGTAAGTGTCTATTTGTCATTGTAAACATCTTGTGGATGTTTACAGCTTAGTATTAAAATAAAGTAGTTCCAAGTCGACCACAGGTATTACCTTGACATCTACATGATTGTATCCTCAATAACCAACAGTCAGTGCAGACTGGTTTTATGGTAATAAATGCCATAAACAAGATTGAGCAAGACAAGAATAAATTCCTATGAAATCTTAGCATTTGTTTTAGACACAAAACCAGTTCATTCTTCCTTGCAATTTGCAGACGACCTTCAGAATATAAATCATGCAACTGTAATGAATGAAGACTAACTCTTTTCACTTACTGTCAACAATAGGAAGTGCATATCACTGGATACAAGTACTGGCATAAAACATGACAGTTCTGTTAACTTCCATGGCTGAAAACATTTACGCTTAAAGGTTATTCTAAATATCTTCACAGAAAAGGCTACTTTAAACAACAGAACTCTTTTTTTGGGAAATTATTTGCTTTCTGAAAGGTCACCATTTCATTTTAAAAAAGGTAATAATTTCAAAAAACATAATTACCAAACTAGTTGTAATGCTACACTTGCTTCCTCTCCTCTCCTCTGTAGCCAGAGACCCTAGTGAGAAATGACTTGCATCCCATGATTTATCTCAATGGCTAATTTCCTGTGTTGCCTTGCTCTAAAAGGACAGAT
>VWYK01074045.1:2726-18195 GCA_013399775.1 Semnornis frantzii
CCAACCCCCTGCCATAGGCAGGGACACCTCCCACTAGCACAGGTCACTCAAGGCCTCCTCCAACCTGGCCTTGAACACCTCCAGGGAGGGAGCAGCCACAACCTCCCTGGGCAACCTGTGCCAGTGTCTCACCACCCTCACTGCAAACAACTTCCTCCTAACATCCACTTTCAATCTCCCCTCTGACACTTCAAACCCATTGCCCCTAGTCCTGGCATTGCAAGACCTTGTCAGTAGTCCCTCCCCAACCTTCCTGTAGGCCCCTTCAGATCCTGGAAGGCTACTCTAAGGTCTCCTGGAAGCCTTCTCTTCTCCAGGCTGCAGAGCCCCAACTCTCTCAGCCTGTCCTCACAGCAGAGCTGCTGCAGCCCTCTCAGCATCTTGGTGGCTTCCTCTGGACTGGCTCCAACAGTTCCATGTCCTTCTTGTGCTGGGGGCTCCAGAACTGCACACAAGACCTCCCTTGCCCTGCTGCCCACACTGCTCTTGCTGCAGCCCAGCACACAGTTGCTGTCTGGGCTGCACTCACACTGCAGGCTCATCTTGAGCTTTTCATCACCCCAGACCCCCAGGGCCTGTTCCTCAGGGCTGCTCTCACCCATTCCGCACTCAGCCTGGAGTTGTGCTTGGGATTGTGCCTACCCAGGTGCAGGACCTTACACTTGGCCTTGATGAATTTCATGAGGTTGGCCTGGGCACACCTCTGCAGCCTGTCCAGGTCCCTCTGGATGGCATCCCTGCCCTGTAGCAAGTTGACTGTGCCACACAGCTTGGTGCCATAATATGCCATGAGGCACCTTCTCAAGCAGAGATCTGCCCTCTTTCTGCTCAGCTTTTGGCCTCCTCTGTCAGCCAGCCAAAGTTCCCTTACAGCTGGAGATTTGAGAACAGCAAGCCCAAGCACCAGCCCCTGTGTCTGTCACAGCCCCTGATGACGCAGGGTCCTGCTCTGTGGTTTGTTCTCAGCACTGGAGTAAATTAATTGTTGCAACACTTAATCTGTGACCTGCTGAATCCCTCTTGCCACAGACCTAATTTGGCTCCACTTAAAGCTCTTGAAAATAAACATTAGGAAAGATTTGTCTCCCTTTTTCTTTCCTAATCCCCAAATTACCAAATATCTGGGCTGCACTAAGTCACTTAGGAAGAAACATCTTGCTGAGGCTTGGTGTTGGCACCTCCTGGTTTGGCTGTGTGAGGCTTTTTGGCATGAAGGTAAGAGAGAGCATTTCAAAATTAAGAACAGGAGGGTGTTTGCTTGGCTAATTCTCTGTTTCTGCTACTGAGTGGGTCTTTGGAAATTGCATCACTGGCTCCTAGAAGTAAATAATCTGTCTCCCATCTGACATCACTGCCCTGGTGTTCCTGGGACTCCTGCATGTGTTGGCTGGAGGGCAACCTGCACTGGTGCAAGGGTGATAGAAGATCCTCCCCAAAGGCAATCAGAGAGGCTGGACACCTCCTGTCAGGCTGGGGAGGAGTTCTGGCAGGTATGGCAGAGAAGAAAGGAAGCTGTAGTATGGGGTTGTTTCACCCCCAGAATGAACTCTGTATGCTCTTGTAGCGTTAGCTGAGCTACTCACAAGGCTGCCCTTGGCTCCAGAGCTGCACTGAAGATGCGATGATCCTGAGCAGTGTGGTCCTGGGCCACCAGCACTGCTGGTAGTGAAGGTAGTTAATGTGCAGCTGATGTGCCACTGAGGGCAAATAGCCTGACAGACACTGAGCTGCTGCTGGGACAGGCAGGAGGAGAGAGGAGGAGGAAGTAAAGAATCACAGAACCTTAGAGGTTGGAAGGAACCTCCAGAGATCAGCAAGTCCAACTGCCCTGCCAAAGCAGGAGCACCCAAGGGGATTGGCACAGGAATGCATCCAGGAAGGTTTGGAAAGAAGTAGAATCATGAAATCATTTTGGTTGGAAGAGACCTTTTATGATCATGGAGTCCAACTGTAAACCACTGCCAGGTCACTGCTAAACTATGTCCCTCAGCATCACATCTATACAGCTTTTGAGTCCTTCCAGAGGTGATTGCTGCACCACTTCCACAGGCAGCCTGTTCCAGGGCTTGACAAACCTTTGGGGGAGGAAATGTTCACTGATGTCCAACCTTACCCTCCCCTGGTGCAACTTGAGGCCATTTCATTTTCCTTTCTCTTGTTACTAGTGAGAAGAGA
Source organism: Semnornis frantzii (assembly GCA_013399775.1). NCBI lineage: Eukaryota > Metazoa > Chordata > Aves > Piciformes > Ramphastidae > Semnornis > Semnornis frantzii. The sequence continues at coordinate 4,902 of VWYK01074045.1, forward strand.
CCAACCCCCAGCTGACTCCAACCTCCTTTCAGGGCATTGTAGAGAGTGAGAAGGTCTCCTCTCAGCCTCCTCCAGGCTGAACACCCTCAGCTGCTCCTCACCAGCCCTGTTCCCCAGATCCTTCAGCAGTAGGTGTGTGTGTGGAGTCCTACGGAAGGGAACGTAAAGACCCTGATGTGCCAGAGCTGTGGGCAGGCTCTCCATGTTCCCCTGGCCTTGCCAGCAGCACCAGCTGGAGCCCAGCTTGCCCCTGCAGAATGTTTTGGGCTCCGTTGAGGAGCAGCATTCTGAACCAATGTTATGGCACTTGTCATCCTTAACATGCCTGCCATGCCTTGGCACCGACTGTTTACAGCAGAGCATCCGGAGGCCAGGCAAAGATTCCCTTTTAAGGCAAAGAGCCACTATGAGAATCCAGGAGAAAAAGTTTCCCTGGCATGTGGGGCACATTCTTTTTTTCCCTCCTCCTCTTAAATAAACTATTAGTGACTTTTAAAAACAGAACAAAAATGAAGAAGCGGAGCCAGAAATGCTGCCAGAGACATTTTATTCTGCACAGCCTCCTTAGACCTGAGCGACAACCAAGCCCTGGAGCTAACCCCCTGGAGGAGAAAGGGGAGGAATGGCACTGGGGTCAGAAGGGTCTGTTGGAGACCTGGGGTGAGAGCAGAATGGGATGGAGATTATCTTTAAAAGCTTTGCCTCCTTGCCTCCCCCAGGCCCTGAAGGAACGTTCTGATGGCAGCAACCCCCTGCAGAGTTGTGCTGTGCCTGCTCTGGCATTAGGGCTTGCTCTGCAGGGGGCCTCCTTGCCAAGCTTCACCATGTGTCTTCACATCAGGCTCTGTGTCCTGGCTGTGCTGCCACGTGGCCTACTCAGCTGCAGTGATCTGGGTTAGAACAGGACATGAGATTGCAGAAGAATCTCCACAGAGAGGCAACCCTGTGTGCTTTTAAGGAAAGGGAGATAGAGACAGAGAATCGTAGATGGGCCGGAAGGGACCTCTGAGGTCCTGTAGTGCAACTCCCTGCAGTCATTAGGGACACCTGCAACTGGAAAAGCTTCTTTAGAGCCCCAAACAACCTGACCTACAATGGTGCCAGGGATGGGGCATCTACTACCTCTCTGGGCAACCTGGGGCAGGGTTTCAACACCCTCAGTGTCAAACATTTCTTCCTTCTCCCCAGCCTGAATCTCCCTTTTTTTAGACAAAAACCATCACTCTTTGTCCTGTTTCCACAGGCCCTGCTAAACAGTCTGTCCCCCAGCTTTCTGACTGCACCTTTTTATAGTCCCTAAAGGCCACCAGAAGGTCTCCCTGGAGCCTTCTCCAGGCTGAACAACCTCAACTCTCTCACTTGTCCTCTTAAGAAGGACATTGCCTTTTCTCAAACGAAGGACAACCCTAGTGATCATCAAATGAATTCCTTCTTTCTTACATGCTGTACAAATAAATAAAACCACAGCAGTGGTTTTGAAGCTGCCCTGTCTCCTCTGAGCTTCCAGCCCTGGTACTGAGTGGAGGAGAGGAGACTCTGGGCTGCTGGGGCAGGAAACTGGACAGCCTCTTGAGAGCTCCAAACTGGTGTGACCTGCTGCTTCATTGTTGTTGCTGGGACCTTGGCACTGGGACTCATAAATTTCAGCTCATAAAACTGTTTCCTTCCTGCCTTGAATGGGTTCAGGACAGCCATAGCCACAGAGAACATTTCAAACCGGAAGGTAGCTGATAACTTCTTTCCAGTAAAGTGCCAGAGAGAAGCCAGAGAGGTGAGAAGGAAATCAGTGAGCAGCTGCCCTGGCTTTCCTCACAAAGCTGGAGCCTTCTGTGGATGGCTTGAATCCCTCTGCCATGGGAGGACATTAGATGGAATCAGAATCACAGAATGTTGGACCTCGGAAGGAGCCTCTGGAGGGCAAGTCCAACCCTCCTGCCAAAGCAGGATCACTGAGGGCAGGCCACACAGGAGCACTGCATCCAGGGGGGTCTTGAAAGTCTCCAGAGAAGGAGACTCCACAACCTCTCTGGGCAGCCTGCTCCAGGCCTCCAGCACCCTCACACCAAAGAATATTTTCCTCCTGTTCAGCTGGAACCTCCTGGGTTCCAGTTTGTGCCCATTGCCCCTTGTCCTGTCACTGGGCACCACTGACCCCATGGGGTGCATTAAGAGGAGTCTGGCCCCATCCTCTTGCCCCTCACCTTTTAGGTCTTTCCGAGCATTGAGCAGATCCCCTTTCAGTCTTCTTTTTTGCAGGCTCAACATCCCAGGTCTCTCAGCCTTTCCTCATCACACAGATGTTCCAGTCCCTCCCTCATCCTCATAGGCTCTGTTGGACACTCTAATCCTTGTCCCTGTCCTTTTTGAGCTGGAGAGAGCTTCCATGTTATTTTTTTTTCCACCTTAATCTGTTTTGCTCCCTTTTCTGTTCCACTCAGATCCCGTTTGTCTAAAGAAGGGAAGTTAAAGGGAAATCCACTTGGATTTTGCCTTCTCTGGAATCCAACATTCAGCCTTCTTCACTGAAAAACATGGAAGCAGTGTTGAGTTCTTAGAGATTAGCCTAAAAGACACTGAAAATGCTGGCTTAGTTCCCCTCTCATTCTGTGTTTTAAGAGACTGAGCCACATCCTCACATCGCCAAGAGATTAGGTGTTGGCAGGAGCACTTCCCTCTCCAGGACACTTCAAACACAGCACTTGAAGAAGAAAGGGAGCAATTACAGGGTGAAAATCAAAGGCCAAGGTGGTTTGAGATATCCATTAGTGTAGAGGCACACCTGGGTGAGGCAGAACCTGGGGCTGCTCTTGGAGACTGCAGGTTTTCCACAGTGATGCTTTAGTTGGGAATGTACCCCCAGAACTGCCTGATTGTGAAGGTTACAGAGCACAGGCTGAGCTCCTTGGAAACAACTCCCCAAGGCCTCAGGTGGTGATCAGTTGGTGGGACTCGGTGCCCTTTTCTGTGGGCATCTCATTTTGTGGTCTTCCTTTGGCTCGATGCCCTTCGGTGTGACCATCTTAGCTGTGGTCTTCCTTAAAACAGCCTTTTCCTCTCGTACCACTTCTGCTGTGATCCATGGGGCTCCTGTCACCAGCACTGAACACCTCAGTGGGGTTGTCCCCAAGCAAGAAGTGTTCTGCATGTGGAGAGCTCCATGGGGCTTTTAGCCTCCTGACACCAGCACTGAACACCTCAGTGGGGTTGTCCCCAAGCAAGATGTGTTCTGCACATGGAGAACTCCATGGGGCTTTTAGCCTCCTGACACCAGCACTGAACACCTCAGTGGGGTTGTCCCCAAGCAAGGTGTGTTCTCCTGCTGGCGACTGCTAGAATTCCACCAGTTTCTCAGGTGAGGAATAGGGTGAGTTGCTAAAATAATTGATGTTATAAATCACAAAACAAGGATCTTGGTTCTGCAAGGTTCATAATCCACGGTGATCTTCATCCCCACAGCCTTGGGATGGTTTGTGAGCTTTGAGGTTTGCAAACAGGGAGGGAGATTTGCCATGTGAGGCCTGTTGGACCTGTTCTGTCAATTTTCACATGGAAATCAGGGTGTTGGAGACTTAGCTAGGACCTGAAACTGATGCCTGATCCAGAAGGCACAGAGTGACTGGAGCTTTGCCTGCAGCTTTGCTCCTTACCACAACAGAGGTTTTTTTTAATCAACTTTTAACTTTGTTAAAGTTCCTAAACCACATTCAAAAGAGGAAAGCCACTGATCACTTGTGTTTAATCAAGAGGAACTAAACAGTCACTTTCCCCAGGGGCAGTTAGCTGGGTAGAAAGGGTAGGAGATGGCCACTGAAGCATCCCCTGGGTGGGATTTCACTCTCAGATGCAGTGTAAGGAACTGGGCAGCTTGCAGGGGGACAGCAAGAAATAGTCAGAGCTGTGCTGGTTCCCTCTGGAATAAAGGAAATCCTAAACTGGTGTAGAGATAATGATAAACTGCATGGTGAGTTGAGGGATGTTTGGCTTTTGACAGCTCAGTGATACTGCCTCTGTGATCAGCCTCAGAACAGATCTGCTCTCATGAGCCAGCAATGTGCCCCTGTGCCCAAGGAAACTGCTGGGCTCCTGGGCTGCATTAAGAGGAGTGTGACCAGGCTGAGGGAGGTTCTCCTCCCCCTATACTCTGCTCTAGTGAAGCTAAACCTGAAGTAGTGGATCCAGTTCTGTGCTCCCCAGTTCAAGAGAGACAGGGAACTATTGGAAAGAGTCTGAAGAGAGGCCAGAAAGCTGCTGAGGGGCCTGGAGCATCTCTGTGAGGAACAAAGGCCCTGGGGCTGGTGAACCAGGCTGTTTCACATGTGCCCCTTTGCACACAAACCAAATCAGGTTAAACTGGAGCAGATCCAGGAACAAACTTGGAATTTGCAGCCTCTTTCTGCTATGAAATGGGAAAAATACTTTTATGGGTTTAATCTAAATGAATAGCTGGGTGGTGCTTTGAAGATGCTCCAAAGTGAGAGGGGTTTTTTACACTTAAGACACTACTGGGCATCTGATCAAGAGGGAAATGAGAGTGAGAGATTAGAGAAGGATATTTATGAAGTGGGATAGGATAAAAAAGCCAAGCAGGGAAATTGGCAGGTTTGCTTCATCTTAACAAAGCAGTTGGGGCGGGGGGGAGGGGAACGGCCATGGCCCAGTGGGCTTGTCGTTTGGAGTGTCTCATGGAGCTCTTTCTCCAGTGAGATGCAGACCTCCAGCTGCTGTGTTTTCTCAGCTGAGCACAAGGCTGGGTATGAAAGCTCTCCTAGCAGCATTAGGGAACTCCCTGTCTTTGGCTGGAGCTGCTTTGCTGAACCTTCTTCTAGGACTCCAGACAAGTGACCTCTCTCCTGCCGTCTCCTATCACTTCTGCTTTGGAATTTATTCCTGGGCGTGGCCTGGCCTGTGGCACTGTGTTCAGTGCAGTGCCTGAAACCAAACACACACAAACCTCTGCTGGGAGTTATCTCAGGAGTTGGTTTGTGCTCTGCTCTGCCTGTCAGTGAGAACTGATGAGTGCTGTCTCCTTGGCTTCCCTGGAGATGTTTCTTTCCTTAATTAGTAGTTAAACACTGATAGACAGATTTGGGTCTAACCTCTTGATAGACCTTCTCCAAAGGGTAGATTTAGACTGGAGCTAAGGAAGAAACTCTTTACAGGGAGCGTTGGGAGACACTGAACAGATTGCCCAGGGAGGTCGTGGATGCCTGCTCCCTGGAGGTACTCAAGGGCAGACTGGATGAAGCTTTGAGCAGCCTGGGCTAGTGGGAGGTGTCCCTGCCCATGGCAGGGAGGTTGGAACTGAATGATCTTTCAGTTCCCTTCCAGCCCAACCCATTCTGTGAATCTCAGAGCGGATCTATGGCACTGCTGTGTCCCAGCCCTTCCTGCAGCTGCTTTGGAGATCTGTCTCATCCGCCATGGATGTGATGAGACACATCTAGCAGAATTCTCTTCAGCTTTTTAGAGGCAGGCACAGGTAAAACATGAATCAGGACCTTAGTTTGCTTTAGAGTGCCCACAGCAGTGTTTGGGAAGGTACTGCCCTTTCTAGAATAGAGCTGTTGAGGTTGGAAGAGACCTTTGAGATCATCCTGTCTTTGTAAGGCTTGGGCCACGCAGTGCCCCCAGCTGTGCTGTGTGCAGGTCATGGAAGGCTGATGGCTGGAACAGTTTCTGTGGTCTTGCTTTGGCTCTCAGCAGCTGCACCAGGTGAAGAAAAAGGTTTTGCTGCACATGGTGATTTGCTGCTCAGGTCTGAGTGGTGTGAACAAATCCTTTGATACCAACCATGATGGGCATTTTGCAGGTTAGTGTCGAGAGCCACGAGTCAGAATCTTCTTTAAAGGCAGCCAAAGCTTTGGGAAGGGGCAGAGCACAGAATCCTTCTGAAAGGTGCTGTCTGAAGCACTCCAGTTCCAGCACAAGGCAGTTGTGGAAAGAGTTACAGAACGTGGCTGCAGGTCTGAGAGGGGACTGATGCCTGGGTGGAAATGGGGGGGGGGCTCTGTAAAGGGTGGTGCAGAGAGCTTTGCTTTAGCTGACTCATGAAACAGTCCTGAACTTCTGATTTCTTTTCTTGAACTGCGGGGAAGATGCTGAAGTGAGAACAAGGTGCACACTGCCCTTTTGCGCTCAGTGGTGGAAGGATTGTCTCAGCCTACTGTGTCTGGTTTCCTCCTGTGGTTTCCATCCACAGCCTGGCTCTGTGACAGACTGACCTCTTCATCTCACACTCCCCTCCTCCTTCTCCTCTCAAAAGACTGCTCTTAGCTGACGTGGCACAGCCCTAACCTGGGGCCCTTAGTTGAAGTATCCTGAAGTGAAGCAAAGATACAAGCTCTCTTCTATCCAAACTACTTCTCAGTGATAACTTTCCATCCCCAGTGTGGTTCGTGTGCTTTCTCAAACCAGTCTCTGAAGCTGAAGGTCTTTTCTGCATGATTGTTACTGGAATGGCTTTAAGCTTGAGGAGGACAGATTGAGACTGGAGATTAGGAACATGTTCCTTAGAGTGAGGGTGGGGAGACACTGGCACAGGCTGCCCCAGGGAGGCTGTGGATGCCCCCTCCTTCGAGGTGTTGAAGGCCAGACGGGATGAAGCCTTGAGCAGCCTGGGCTGGTGGGAGGTGTCCCTGCCTATGGCAGGGGCTCGGAACTGGATGATCTGTAAGGGCCAGAGGTGTCCCTGCCCATGGCAGGAGCTTGGAACTGGATGATCTGTAAGGGCCAGAGGTGTCCCTGCCCATGGCAGGAGCTTGGAACTGGATGATCTGTAAGGGCCAGAGGTGTCCCTGCCCATGGCAGGAGCTTGGAACTGGATGATCTGTAAGGGCCAGAGGTGTCCCTGCCCATGGCAGGAGCTTGGAACTGGATGATCTTCAAGTTCCCTTCCAACCCAACCCATTCTGTGAATCTATGAACTAGAATTTTCTTTTTAAATAGCCTTATCCTTGAATGGCTAAATCCTGCTCCCTCCCAAACCAAACCCAAATTCACTGGATCCAACCAGCTGAAAACAACTCAGCATAACCCTAAAGAGTGCCTGCTGGAGGCCCAGCAGGTATGAAGGTACTGTATGGAGTGTGCCAGGCTTGGTCTCAGCAGCATAGGAGTAAGGCAGCCTGTGCTGGGAATTAAGCAAATCAATAGCCTGCAGGGTTTTTTACTAGCTGAGGGCCAAGTGCATAGTTTCAACTGGATTTATGCTCTTCAACTGGATTTATGCTCTTGACTGTCAGGCTAAGGGAGTTTCAAGTCTTAACTTGAAGGGAAGGGGTCAAAGGTGTTGCTTCATCTGCTGTAAAATCAGGTTAGGGACTATCAGACCAGATAGTCTTTGACTTCCCATCTCATCTCCAGTTCTGTCACAATCTGAAGTCTCAAGCCTAAGAATGAACATTCCAGAGTTTCTTTAAATACTTCTTTGAGGCTTTCCTGCAGTTCTTGCTTTCATGGACTGCTCTATCTTGTCTGTAAGTTCTTTGCCATGGTGAGGTTCAAACAAGAAGACCAGAATAGTTAACTGGCAAGCAGAAGCAGAGGACCACCTCTGTACAAAGAGCCTTGTGGTGAGGAACATCTGACTTCAGATGTCCCAGAGCATCCCTGGGCCAGGGATTAGGCCAGGTTATGTCTTGAAATGTAGCAGACTTCTTGACAGTGTGGCTGGGGAGACAGTGCAACTGGCTGCCCAGGGAAGTCCTGGATGCCCCCTCCCTGGAGGTGTTCAAGGTCAGGCTGGATGGGGCCTTGAGCAGCCTGGGCTAGTGAGAGGTGTCCTTGCCCGTGGCCGTGGCATTGGAACTGGATGAGCTTTAAGGTCCCTTCCAACCCAGACTATTCTATGATGGTTGTTGGGTGGATCCAGTCACCTCTCCATATTTAACTTCTGACTGCAAAAATCAATTGCTGGAAGGTGTCCCTGCCCATGGATGATCTTTAAGGTCCCTTCCAACCCAAACCCTTCAGTGTATCTATAAACCTACAAGGTTGCTGGTGGCAGGGAGAACACAGGAACCTGTAGGTATGGCTGAATAGTGCCAGCACAGTGTGTGGAGGGAGCATTTCTCCAGCTGAGAGCTGTCTTCTGGAGCCAGTCGGCTCTTCCTGCCCCTCAGACTGCCCTTCTACAAGGCACAGTTAGCTGCATGAAGCAGCAGATTGTTGGTACACTGGCAGCAGAGCAGCTCCCCCAAGCACACTGCCACGCTGCTGTCACCACTGTTCACGGGTGTAAAGAGAGGCTGCCACCCTCCCAGGGGTTTGCAGTCTAAACTGGCAGGAGGGCAGTGGAGATGGAGCAGCTCAGGCTCAAGTTTCTTACCACCACTCAGAACTTCCAGTGCTACTGGAAAGAAGTGACTGAGTTCAAAGAAACTGTCTTCTGCTGAGGGGAGGGAAGGCAGGAGGAGCAAAGGCAGGGGATGGGATAACCAGCTTCAGGTCTGTTCATCAGCACACGAAAGGTTAACCTTTCTCCTCCCTTTTCTGTCTCTTGCAGGAAGTCCAAGGGAAAACCAAACGGTAAAAAGCCAGCACCAGAAGAGAAGAAGCTTTACCTGGAGCCAGAATACACAAAATCCAGAATTACTGACTTTGAATTTAAGGAGCTAGTGATGTTACCCCGCGAGATAGACCTCAACGAGTGGCTCGCCAGCAACAGTGAGTGTTGTGGTCCTGCAGCTCTGGGCTTGTGGCCACACCCAGGAAGGCATTCAGCCACTCTGCTGCTTTTTACTGTCCTCAGTGCTTAGCAAACCCCTCAATGACTGTTTAACTTGCTCCATAATGCATGTCATTACAGTCTGGGTAGTAATTAAGCTGTCGTACCTATAAACCAGCTGTGCTCAGCAGCGTGGTGCCTTTCCCTCCTCCCAGCTCCCTCACTGTGGCACTGAGAGCCTTGGGAGAGGTTTTTGGTGCTCTTTTGAGGACCACCACGTGGCCTTTGACTGTTGGCTGAAGTGGATGGTTCAGCATGGTTTTGGTTCAAGTGCTTTGGCTTCCAGAAGCATTGTGGAAATGGAATTTATTAAGACTTGTAGCTAGAGCGAGTTGTAGAACCATAGGACTGTCACCTGGTCCAACCTCCCCTTCAGTCAGCAGGAACATCTGCAACCACAGCAGGTTGCTCACAGCCCCAAATGGTTCCACTGCCACCTCTCTAGGCACCTCAGTGTCAAACACTTCTCCTTTCTCTCCACTCTCAGTCTCCCTTTTTTTTTTAGTTCAAACCATTACCCCTTGTGCTGTCACAACAGGCCCTGCTCAGTAGTCTGTCCCCAGCTTTCTTCTAGACCCCTTTAAGCACTGCAAGGCCACCAGAAGGTCTCCTTGGAGCCTTCTCTTCTCCAGGCTGAACAAACCCAACTCTCTCAGCCTGGCCTCACAGCAAAGCCCTGCCAGCCCTGCCAGCATTGCTGTGGCCTCCTCTGGCCCTGCTCCAACAGGTCCCTGTCTGTGCTGTGCTGAGGACTCTAGAGCTGCAGGGAAGGGTCTCAGCAGAGCACAGCAGAGGGGCAGAATCCCCTCCCAGATAATGCCTAAAACCAGAAGTTTTGAAGTCTTCTGATTGGATTCCTTCTCCTCACTCCTTCCAAGCTTTGGAGGGATGACTCTGAATTTAAACAGCAGCCAGGCAGTATCTGGGAGACGTGACTGAGGCTGTGACTCACTCTGTCTGTGCAGCTCAGTCCTGATTTAGTGCCTCCCTCTGCTCCTGCTTCACCTGCCAGCCCTAACCTGCAGCTCTCACCCAATTTTGGTCATATTTTTAGGTGGTAGGCGCATGAGACTGCCTTGAACTGCACCCCAGGAAAGTTTGTCATGACTCATTGGGCCAAAGTGATGTGCCCCCCAAGGAGTATCAAGACACTAAATGATCTCAGGAGGTTTTTGTACTGTTTCAGGTTGGGTTTCCAAGGAGATACATCATGAGAACTATTAATGCTGGTTTCCAGCCGCTGCCTGACTTCAAAAGAAGGTAGCAAATAGTTTGCCTTCAGCAAACTTGTAGCAGTGTTCTGCTGTAGAGGTGAGGCTGGTGATGGAGACACTTTCCAGTCTTGCTGCTTAGTGAGTAATAAGAGGTGATGCATCGTGGTGCTTTCATCTTCAATCAAAACAAGAGCTTTCCTCCTTTGGTTTGCACTTCATCATTAGGCTCATTTAGCTCAATCATGTTGAAGTTCGTATGCAAGCTGCAGCCTGTGAGGTCACTTCATTTGCTCTGTGTCAGTAGAATTGTCAGGGGGATAAGCAGGGTTTGAAAGTGTTTCCCTTCTCAGCTTCTTCCCTTTTGTGTTTTGTTTTTCAGCAACAACCTTCTTCCATCACATCAACTTACAGTACAGTACAATCTCAGAGTTCTGCACAGGGGAGTCGTGCCAGACTATGGCCGTGTGCAATACGTAAGTCCCTGCTTCCACCAGCTCCTTGGGGGGGGATGTTGGGGGTGGATGGCACTCAGCAAGTCTTTTGCACCAGATCTTGGCTTAGGGTGTGGCAACTGTGTGTCTTCTGCTCTTACTATAGAATCATAGAATGGTAAGGTTGGAAGGGACCTCAAGGATCATCCAGTTCCAACCCCCTGCCACAGGCAGGGACACCTCCCACTAGCACAGGTCACTCAAGGCCTCCTCCAACCTGAACACCTCCAGGGAGGGAGCAACCACAGCCTCCCTGGGCAACCTGTGCCAGTGTCTCACCACCCTCACTGCAAACAACTTCCTCCTAACATCCACTTTCAATCTCCTCTCTGCCAGTTCAAACCCATTGTCCCTTGTCCTGGCATTACAAGACCTTGTCAATAGTCCCTCCCCAGCCTTTCTGTAGCCCCCTTCAGATACTGGAAGGCTACTCTAAGGTCTCCTGGAAGCCTTCTCTTCTCCAGGCTGCAGAGCCCTACCTCTCTCACCCTGTCCTCACAGCAGAGCTGCTGCAGCCCTCTCAGCATCTTCGCAGCCCTCCTCTGGACCCACTCCAACACACAGAAATCACAGAAATGTTTGGGTTGGAAAAACTCTCTCAAGATCACCAAGTCCAACATCTACCTGATAGCCACCATGGCCCAGAGTGCCACAGCCACAGGTTTCTTAACACCTCCACCACCTCCCCGGGCAGCCTGTTCCAATCCCTGACCATTCTTGCAGTGAAGAAATTGTTCCTAATCTCCAACCTAACCTTCCCCTGCTGCAGTTTCAGGACATCTCATGCACCGAGGAATCTGGCAGGGCTGAGTGCTTTGAAAATGTAGTGTTTGCAGCTCCTCAGGCAGTGCCTGTGCTGCTGAGGTGCATTTCCCTAACCTCTGTGAGGAGTTTTGTGTTTAACTTGGGATGTCTAATTCCAAACAGTTTAGCATCTCCCTTCCCCTGCTCAGTGCTGCCCTGGGCCCATCTGAAAGGTGCTCTTTGAGTTTTCTAAATATTTTAGGATTGAGTAGTGGTAAACTGGTGCCTCCTCTGGCACAATTTGAGGCCATTTTGTGTCACTGCATTGCCTGATATTAGGGAGCAGAGACCAACTCCCACCTGCCTCCAACCTCCTTTCAAGGAGTGGTGGAGAGCAACTCAGCCTCCTTTTCTGCAGCCCGATCAACCCCAGTTCCCCCAGCTGCTCCTCAACCAGCCCTGTTCTCCAGACCCTTCACCAGCTTTGTTGCCCTTCTCTGGACACACTCCAGCACCTCAGTGTCCTTCCTGGAGTGGGAGGCTCAAAACTGAACCCAGTATTCAAGGTGTGACCTCACCACAGGGCAGTCAGCTGTGTAGGGTGGTGGTAATCTGGTTTTGTGGAGGACTCTAAGGATGAGAATCGTAGTCTGTTCTGAGCCAGTTCTGTACAGTCAGATCAGAGGACCAAACAGCCATGTCTCTTTTCAGGTGTGCAATGTGACAGGATAAAAGAGGTAGCAGACACAAGCCAGAACACAGGAGGTTCCACCTCCATGTGAGGCTAAACTGCTTTACTGCAAGGGTGATGGAGCACTGGAATAGGTTACCCAGAGGGAGTCTCCTTCTCTGGAGATTTTCAAGAGCCCTGTGGATGTGTACCTGTGTCACCTGCCCTAGGTCCTGCTTTGGCAGGGAGGTTGGACTTGATGGTCTTTGGAGGTCACTTCCAAGCCCTACCCATTCTGTGATTCTGTGTGTTAGGGGAGAGGGGAAGGAGGGCAAGGCAGAGCTGTCCTTGCTGGTACTAGTGCTGAGATTCCATAGAAGGCTGGGGAGGATTGTGAGAACCTCAGAGGCTGCTTTTGGTAGCTAGAATGCTGACAGAGCACCAGGCTGCTGCTGGACAACCTCTAGCCTGATATGAGCCCCTGGCTGGCTGCCCAAGCCCCTGGGCACAGAGGACACAAGTGGCAGCTTTGCACAGAGTGAAGGAAAACGTTTTGGTTTGGCACTTTCCCCTGTAGGACTCAGTAGAGTTTTTTCACGTTGACTAGCTGTCACTTCTGAAAGAAGGCTTTGTAGTTCCACTGCATGTGGTGAGTAGAACAAAAAGTTACCATAAACTCTGCTCTGGATTAGCAGAGCCCAACAGACTGCAATATGAGATCCAGTTGAGTATGAATAAGCCTGTTGTGTTGTGGGGTTTGTTTTTTTCCCCTCCAGCACATGTGCTGATAGTCCTTTTCTTCCCTCTTCTTGCATTTCCTGGGGTTAATCTAGTTGAGATGGATTTGAAAGCAGAAGACTGAGCAGTTACTGTGGTGGTTCATCAAACAACCAACCCAGGGAACGTTTAGCAGAGCCAAGGCTCTGTATTGTCTCCAACAATTCCCTAGCACTTGGAGAAGGAATCCTTGCCCTGTGTCCTGGGCTGTCCTGGATGCTTGAGTCTCAGAGGCTTTCTCTGAGAGTACTCTGAGGAATGCAAAGTGCAGGGAAGGGTGGTTTGTTTTTTTTTTTGTTTGGTTTTTTTTTACATGTAAAAGTTGGAAAGATAAGTGTCAGGAGAGACTGAAAGGCAGTGCTGGAGCCTTTGAAAGCAGGCTGGAACAGAAAGTAATAAATCTCTGCAGGACTCAGATTTTATCAGAAGGAGACATGGTGTCTACAGCAGAAATAGTGATCAACACAGCCACTATTCTGTTGACTCTTGCTCCTAGGCTTTCCCATGTTTTAACTCCTGCTGCAGCACTACTGTCCAGAGGGCTCAGCTCGAGTCTCTAACCCCTTGGCTCAGTGGCATCCTGGGCTGCATCAAAAGAAGTGTGGCCAGCAGATACAGAGAGGTGATTCTGCCACTCTGCTCTGGTGAGACCTCACCTGGCCTACTGGGACAC
>VWYK01074045.1:23681-46485 GCA_013399775.1 Semnornis frantzii
AACCAAAAAAAACACCACCACCCAAAGGTGTGCAGAGGTGGGTAAGTGTCACACTGAAGTGATTTTCTGTGTGGGCCTCAAGTGAGCCTTGTTCAGCAAGTACAGAGGAAGGCCACAAGGGCCAGAGCACCTCTGTTGTGAGGATAGGCTGAGGGAGCTGGGGTTGTGCAGCCTGGAGAAGAGAAGACTCCAGGGAAGACTTTAGGCTGCCTTCCAATACCTGAAGGATCCTACAGGAAGGCTGCAGAGGGACTTTTCCTGAGGGTGTCTAGAGACAGGGCCGGGGGAATGGTTTGAAGCCAAGGAAGAGGAGGATTAGACTGGAGCCGAGGAAGAAGTCCTCAGTATGAGGGTGGTGAGACTCTGGAACAGGTTGCCCAGAGGTCGTGGATGCCTTCAGCCTGGAGGTGTTGTTCAAGGCTAGATTGGATGAGGCCTTGAGCAGCCAAGTCTGATTGAGGGGTGTCCCTGCCCATGGTGGGGAGGTTGGCAGAGATGATCTCTGGGGTTCCTTTCAACCTAAGCCATTCTGTGCTTCAGTGCCTGGTGCCAGGAAGGTCAGGTCACAGGTCATCAGCCAACAGCAGCAGAGTTGGAGTGAACAAACAGGCTGGAGCCTGGCTTTACAGGCTCATGTACTGGGTGAGCTTCTAGCCAAGTTCTGGTGCTCACACCACTTCCAACCTTGCTTCCAGAGGCAGTCAGCAAACCCCAGCTGTGCCATGTGCTGGGAACACCAGTACAGTGGATTTCTTGCCTATCCCATAATGATCTAGGTCTTCAGCTTGATCTTGGACTGAAGGAAGAGCTGAGGACCTGGAACTCAAGACACTTCTAATGTGATACAGGAAAAAAAACAAACCATTAATTAAAAGGTGTTTTGCCAGATTCCTGGTCTGTAGAACACCTCTCCTTGCATGTGCCTAACAAGGGATCGCTGCTCCTGCATTCAAGAGAGGCTGCAATTAATTAGCCATGTCTGAAAGAGAAGAAACAAGAAACAAACCTTTAGTGCTTTGGCAGCCTTCAGGTTCTCCCTCTGGTGAAGGATGGCCACAGTTTATCAAGAGGATTCTGGCTAACTACTGGAATTGGGGTTGCTTTTGAAGAGCCAGACAAGAAGCTAATGTCTGCTATTCCTTAAGGTCCACCAGTGGCAGAGTCAAACATAAACCCAGATGTTTTGGGGAGGCAAAGGCTCAGTCTTCAGACATGCTGGTGGGGATGTGCAGGAGGGTCCTGGAAACTTCCCCTGCAGTGGATTTTGGAACGGGAGTTGTACTGAGAGCAGCAGCTTGGTAGGAGCTGGCCAAAGCTGGTGTTTTGGCGCCACCTTCTGCCTCCTCCGTAGCACTGCACTGCCAGGCTCACTCCTCTGCTGTGCTCTTTAGCATCAAAAGTGACTACTTCACTAAGCTTGAGGACAGCAGATTTAGACTGGAGATTAGGAATAAATACTGGACAGTGAGGGTGGGGAGACCCTGGAACAGAGTGCCCAGGGAGGTTATGGATGCCCATTCCCTGGAGGTGCTCAAGGGAAGCCTTGAGCAATGTGGGCTAGTGGAAGGTGTCCCTGCTCATGGCAGCGGGATTGGAACTGGGTGACCTTTGAGGTTCCTTCTGACCCAAACCAGTCTATGATTACTGTGCAATGCTGTTGGCTTTCAAAAGCAGTCAGAGAAAGGTTTCCTACAGCATTCTCCAGGCTGTGCATAACCTTTGTGCCTGTCCTGGACAGTTCACACAGCCTCAGCAGAGCTGCTCTCCAGAGATGTGTCTGCAGGCTTTCTCTGCTCAGTGCTACCTGCACTCAGGCAATAGAGGGAAACAAAAGTGGCCAACAGAAATTGAACAGGTTTGATGTAGATGCCTGAAGTGAACCTCTTCTGTAGCCGCTCCGGTGTCTTTGATAGAGCTGCAGCTGCTGGTTTATGTTAGTGAGACACTAACCTGTGAAAGGAGCTGAGCTGTGGAGCCAAGGTGTGCTGTGGTGACACTGCCAATTCTCTCCACAGACAGTACTACTGGTATGATGAGCGGGGGAAGAAGATCAAGTGCACTGCCCCTCAGTATGTTGACTTCGTCATGAGCTCGGTGCAGAAGCTGGTGACAGATGAGGATGTCTTTCCCACCAAGTATGGTAGGTCTGCTGCTGGCCAGGGCTCTGCAGGTGCTCCAGGGCTGGCATTCAGCACATCTTCTACCACCAGACAGCTCCCCCCCATGGTTCGTTTGATGCTCTGGGGTTTGGTTTTCTGAAGGGTTGATTCCTGCAGTAAGATGAACTTGCGCTTGCTGGCACATGAGCTGTGGTGAGTCTCAGTCTCACTCCCATCTCCTGGGCTTCTCTTTCATCATCAGTGCATCTTCAAGCAGTTTTTTGATATTCTGGCCTGCAGAGGATA
Organism: Semnornis frantzii; assembly: GCA_013399775.1. NCBI lineage: Eukaryota > Metazoa > Chordata > Aves > Piciformes > Ramphastidae > Semnornis > Semnornis frantzii. The sequence continues at coordinate 26,087 of VWYK01074045.1, forward strand.
AAAATGTGAAAAGTGTCAGCATGTGCATGTTCAGGACAGCCTGCTGTGAGCAAAACTTAACCTTCTGGTTGTTTTACCAGAGGCTTTAAAGCCCCCAATGCATTAATGGGGAACTAAATGGGATTTTCAGGCTTGTCTTCCTCACCCTAGCAGGCCTTGTCTCACTGATCATTTGCAGTCTCTTTACCCTTCCAAACATTAAGAATGGGATTTTTGAGAACTGAAAAGGAATGAGAAAGCAATTTTAACTCAGATTTGGGTCCTAACAAGATTGCTACATGCAAGAGAGAAGACAGGAGACCTGAAGTGGGTTTAATCAGGATTAAAAGCAGTTGCCTTCTCCAGCCAGTTCAGCAGCTAATTGGGGAACCAGGGACATGGAGCCAGCAGCCTTTGCTTCCAAGTATGAGGGGCTGCTGAGGCAGTGCCTGCCCAGCCAGTTGCAGCTGGAGGTTTTTTCATTTTAAGTGCTCCTGTTCTAGGGCACTGGGGACATTTCTTGCAGGTGATTTGTCCCTGTGGCCAAGGTGCCCTGTAGCCAGCACCATGCTTGTACTGTACATCATGCACAGGATGGCTGCTCCTGGACAAACTAGATAAGGACCCAGAAGAAACTCATTTCTACAGCCAGTAACAAAAAACGGTGTGGTTTTAAAGAATAATTCCATTCCCTTCCTGATTTCTGAACCCTTAGGGTTTAAAATTCAAATGAAAAGGCTAGAGACCTTATAACTATATTTCAGTATCTGAAGGGGATCTATAGGAAGGCTGGGAAGGGACTGCTTAGAAGGGCTTCTGATGGTAGGACAAGGGGAGATTTAGGCTGGACATCAGGAGGAAGGTTTTTACTATGCAACTGATGAAATACTGGAACAGGCTGCTCAGGGATGAAGCCCTGTCCCTGGAGATAGATATTCAAGATCAAACTTAATGTGACCCTGGGTAGCTTGCTCTAGTTGGAGGTGTCCCTGCTGACTGCAGGGGAGTTGGTCAAGAAGACCTTTGAGGGTCCCTTCCAACCCAATGCAATCTGTCAGAATGAACATTCTGCAACACTGGACGCTGTTAAGATCCAGCTGACAGGGTGCAGGGCCATCTTACCTAGGAAAGGTAGGAGCAGATGATCCTTCAGGTCTCTTCCAACCTGATGTTCACCGATTTCTATGCAACAGAAAGGCTTTAAAATGTCCTGAGCTGCTTGCTTCTGAATCTCTGCAAAAAGAAGGCAAGAGGGTAAGGGAAGGTACAAATTGTCTGCTGTATTGGGTGGTCTAGTTGCTCTTGCCTGCAGCTCAGCCCAGACAAATGCTGTTGTGGGGCTGAAGGCGAGCAGCTGAAGCTCTCATGGTGTTTCTCCCTCTTCCTTTCAGGCAAGGAATTCCCCAACTCATTTGAGTCGCTAGTGAAGAAGATCTGCAAGTACCTGTTCCACGTGCTGGCCCATATCTACTCCTCACACTTTAAGGAGACTTTGGCACTGGAGCTGCACGGACATTTAAACACACTCTACACACACTTTATCCTATTCATCAGGGAGTTCAACCTCGTGGACCCTAAAGAGACCACCATCATGGATGACCTCACAGAGGTCCTCTGCAGCAGCAGCAGCAGCGGCGGCGGCGGCAGCAGCGGGAGCAGCAGTAACGGCAGTGGCAACGGCAGCAGCAACAGCGCGGGAGCACAGAACCACGTGAAAGAGAGATGAGCCCTCCCGCAGGACCCAAAGTCCCAGGACAAACAATCCTCTCTCCTCTGTGTGGATGTGTATGTATATGGTCAGCTATACATACAGGGGTACACGGCCAGCACGGCTGCCACCACGGGCCGCGTGGCCGCTGGGGACTGGATGGAGCCTTGGGGCCAGGCGCCGCCGGCGAGAAGTTGCACCAAGTTGGATTTTGTTTCCTGTCCACTCCTCCTTTCACCTGCTCAGATGGATGGCGAGTGCTGGCTTGGGAGAAGAGCCAAGCTGCAGAGCAGGGCCATGCTTGGCTTTGGGTTGGGGTTTTTTTTTGGGGGGGGTGGTTTATTATTTTTATTTGGTTTTGGTTTGGGTTTTTTTTCCAGTTTGGTTGTTTTATTTCAGTTTCCTTTCTTTGGTCTTGAGTGCAAGCCCTTTGTCTTTCTAGGATGGTGGTCCTGTCTTTTAAAAAATATCTATTATATTATAAGAAGTGACTTTTACTTTGAAGTGGCTTAAAAATGCAGGTTTGTTTGGGGTTTGGTTTCTTTTTTTTCCAGGTGGGTGGGTTGGTTATTTTTTGGTTTTGTTTGGTTTTACATAGACTGCCCCCTTACCCTGCCAAAAACTCCCCAGTTTGGTGCATCTTGCCCTTTGTTAGCTTGGAATGGGAAGAAACTCCTGGCTTGACTAGAGTAGCAACTAGGGGCTTGCTACTTGTTGGAAGTGGTGCTGGTTCTCCAGTTGTCCCACCGACCTAGTCACAACGTGTCAGCCTGCAAGAGGATCCATGAGCCTATCTGCTTTATTGCTCCTACAACCTATACTCTTTGCTGCCCCAGCTCCTCTTTTCCCAGGCACACCTCTACAAATCAAGAGTAACATCCCTGGAGTCCCAAAACCCACGTGCAAGAGCCACCACCCTTTGCATCCCCTTGAACAGAAGCCCAGGGAGGGGGGAGAAGGGTACATTAAGTCAGTCACTGCCTGTGCTAGAAAGATGGCTGTTGGCATAAAATTATATTGTTGGCTTATTTTAGTTCATCTGTTCTATAATAATAAAAACAAATCTATCAGCCACAAGCTTTGTTTCTCTGTTTGCAGCATCAAAAGTAATAGAGTTGCTTGATTTCAGTTGGAGAAGACCTCTAAGAACTTGCTCCCTCCCTGGAGGTGTTCAAGGCCAGGCTGGAGGAGGCCTTGAGTGACCTGTACTAGTGGGAGGTGTCCCTGCCTATGGCAGGGGGTTGGAACTGGATGATCCCTGAGATGCCTTCCAACCTTCCCATTCTATGATCCTGTGATCAGCAAGTCCAACAAGACCACCATGAATCCAGCTGTGCAGCTTCCCTTGCACCACTGAATGCTCTTGGCCCTGCTGTCAGTCAGCTTTATAAATAATTCCTTGTCTTCCACCCTGTAACCTTACAGTCTGCTGCTCTGGGTAGTGCTAGGAGCCTCCTCCCCAGGTAATCTGAAGATCAGCAGCGCTTGGAAGGGAGGGAGGTTCCTGTTTGCACACACTCAAGATTGTGCAGGTGCAGTGAGGCTGCTGTCTCAGGGTGTCTGTGTAACTGCATCTGCACACTGATTGTACTCTGCACACAGTCAGAGAATGTTTTGGGTGGAAAAGACAAGTCCAACCATGTATTAGAAATGCTGTGGCTAGTAGGAGCAGGGAGGGGATTCCCCCCTTGTACTCTGCTCTGGTGAGGCCACACCTTGAGTGTTGGGTTCCAGTTTTGGGCACCTCAATACAAAAAGGTGCTGAAGCCAGTGCAGAGGAAGGCAATGAAGCTGGGAAAAGGCCTGGAGAATAAAGTTGATGGGCAGTGACTGAAGGAGCTGGGGATAGTGTGAAAAAGAGGAGGCTGAGGGGAGACCTCATAGCTGTCTACAGCTAACCCGAAAGGAGGTTGTGGAGAGGTTGGTGCTACACCACCTCACTGAGCAGCTTGTTCCAGCGCCTGACTACTCTTGCAGCAAAGAATTTTCCTGCAACCTCACGCTCCCCTGGCACAATTTCAGGACATTTCCTCCCCTTCTATCACCTGATACTAGGGAGAGAAGACCAACGCCAACCCCTACCTGGCTTCAGTGTCCTTAGCAGGCAGTGAGGTCTCCCCTTAGCCTCCTCCAGACTAAACGTCCCCAGTTGCCTCAGCAGCAATTCATAAGTCCTGCTCTGTAGATGTCACTGACTATCCACACTTGGTGGCACCAAGCCTGAATCCCATCACAGACATGCTCAGGGCTTCTAACACCAAGGAAATGGTCATATTGCCGCTTTAAATGTCCAAAGTGCTGTTAGAGCAGAAGCACCACCTTCACTATGCTACATTCAAGCCTTTCCTCCCCACCCTACAGACCATGACTTGCCATGCAGTTGTTTAAGAGTTGCTAAATAAAACAAAGCTACAGAACGCCCCAGAAAAATAACCAGACACTGCTAGAAGACACCTTTTGAGACAGCTACACACACAGAGACACATACCCACCCCACCTGCAGCAGCCATGCCTTCTGGAGGCCTTTCTTTGCCCAGCTCTCAGCTTTACACACACTGTTGCAGAATCTCTAACCACCTTTCAAGCCTAAAACCATGGCAGTAGGCACAAGGTTGAAGTCCTGATCTAGTGGAAGATGTCCTGCTCATGGCAGAGGGCTTGGAACTAGGTCACTTCCAACCCAAGCCAAGGAGACCTTATTGTGGCCTTCCAGTTATCTGAAGGGAGCCTCCAGGAGAGCTGGGGAGGGACTTTTAGGGTTTCAGGTACTGATAGGACTAGGAGCAATGGAGCAAAACTAGAAGTGGGTAGATTCAGATTGGGTGTTAGGAAGAAGTTCTTCCCCATGAAGGTGGAGAGAGTAGAACAGGTTGCCCAGGGAAGTGGCGAAAGCCTCATCCCTGGAGGTGTTTAAGGCCAGGTTGGATGAGGCTCTGGGCAATCTGCTCTAGTGTGGGGTGTCTCTGCTCATGGCAGGGGGGTGGAGCTAGGTGATCCTTGAGCTCCCTTCCAGCCCTGACAATTCTGTGATTCTATGATTCTGTGAAGAGCCACATGGCTATTGCAGAAATTGTGTTCCTGACAGTGAGGAGCTGAGGGTGCAGACATTTAGAACCCTGGGGTGAAATGCTGCAGCAAGCTAAAAAGTATTACTCCACACCCCTGTTTTGCCATTGTCAGGTCTTTGAGGCTGCAGTGTCCTTAGGAATTACAAGCACCTGTACATAAAAACAGGAGGAAAAATATTTCTTCCTAAGTACCATGGGGAATAAATCCCAGCAGCAGGTAAGCAGGCATCAAGGTCAGCAAGTTGTGTCCATTCCAGCTGCTACCTCTGGCCACTCCCAGGAACAGGGCCACCAGGAAAAAAGCCCCCTTGAGCTCTGACCTCAAGGCAACAAAGCTATGTGGAGATCATAGGACCAGCGCCACCCCAAAATATCCCTAGCTAGTGGCTAGCTGTAAATTGAGACAGGCACCTTCCACTTCAGCCCAGCACAATCAGACCTATGTCTGGGACCTGCAGGATGCTATCAGCTCTGAGATCCTGCAGAGCAAACTCATGTTCTACCTGAGTGACAGCCTTTGAGACAATCAACCTTACTTCTTTTCACAGAATCAGAGACTGCCAGATTGGAAGGGACCCCAAAGATCATATGCTCCAACCTTTCTAGGTCACAGTGTAGCTGGAACGAGCTGGCCCAGCACCCTGCCAGGCTGAGTCTTAAAACTGCCCAATATAGGGGACTCCACTGCTTCCTATGGGAGATGATTCCAATGTCCAACTGTTCTCATGGGGAAACATTTTCTTCTGGAGTCCAATGAGAATCTCCCCAGCAGTGACTTGTCCTCATCATCCCTTGTCTTTTCCATGGGACTCCTTGCAAAAAGGCAGTCTCCATCCTTCTGGTAGCCAGCTTTATTTCCTGGTCCATGGTAATAAGGTCTCCCCCAAGCCTTCTGAAGAGTGAACAACCCCAGCTCTCTCAGTCTTTCCTCACATGATAGGTCCTCTAGCCTTGTGACTGTCATGCTCCTGGCCCTCCTCTGGACACCTTCCAGCCTGTCCACACCTTTGTTTTACAGCGAGGGCCAAAGCTGCACAGAGCGCTCCAAGATTTGAGAAGTGAGGAATATGTGTTGTGGCTCAGAGGTACCACCAGTGCTGGCCACACATGCACACACCCAGGAGCTCCTGGAAGGGATCAGGACTTAAAGTGGATGCTGTAGGGTCGCAATTAGCAGGGGACTGACAGACTGGCACAGACACAAGCAGTCCCCTAGAAGAATGAGCTAAGTTGCTGGCTGCTTACTGAGTGCACTGAGCTCACACAAGCCACAGTACATTAAACAAGGCCTCACTCACATCTGTGACACGACGTGTCCCAGCCAACACTGAGCTCACCACTTCAGCTGCTCACACAGTGATGTGAGCCCAGCAATGCCCCTCCATCAGGCTGAGGAGAGAGGAGTAAGTGCTTGGTTTATTCTGTCCAACCCTCCTGAAGACATGAAACCAAAGCTGGTGTCCGTGGCACAAATAGCAACCCCAGATCTCTCAAGTCTGGTTCTAATGCCAGGTGCTGGCAGCAGTTAGAGCAGTGGTCAGGGTGGCTTAGCTAACTAACTAACCCATGCTGCTGTGGCAGTGCTGGTGCCTGAACACAAGCTCGGTACCTGAAGGGCTTAAAGACAGATCTGGGCTCTTGACATAACCTAGCTGTATGCTGTGCAGGCAAATCCCAACAATCCCAATGGAACTGCTGATAGAGAGTGAGAAAAACACCCAACAGCTGGCAAAGTCCCTCAGTGCTGGTGGGAGTCTCAGCTCTTTTCAGGGACAGGACTCCTCTGGTGTGACAGCTGACACAGACAACGAGACTTTTCAAAGCTAGGCCAGCATGTGACTGAGAGAAAACAGCAATTGTTGTGGCCAAGCACTCTGGTGTCAGAGAACACTCAGAGAGCTTTGTCTAGCCCAAACCACCCAAGGACCAGCTTCACTTCCCTGCCTAGCATTATCTAATTCTTTTTTCATTATAGCTAAAAAAAAAAAAAAAAAGCCATTAAAACACTCTGGCCCCAGTGCAGACACAAAGTGATGCTGGTTGCCTTACCTAAAACTCCTTCTCCTTTGAATGGTCTCTGGGGCAATTCAAAAGACAAGGTACAAAGGGGCTGGGCCAGCCAGCCTTTCTGCTCGGTGCAGAGTAGCCCTCTTCCACATCATCTTGGACATAGAGAGGTCAAATGCCAGTTCACAAAGGACACCAGCAGCTCTAAAACCACTGCTGCAGCCTGACTTCAGTAAGGCTTAGAAGAGACTTGCCCCGAAGCAAGTACTGCCCTCAAGGACAGTAGAAGGAAACCTGAGCCAGGGAAAAAAACTGATCCTTGGCACCTGGCACTAAGTTTAACTCCCAGAGTGAAGCAGAGAAACAGTGCAGGGCCCCTCCAGAAGGGCCTCATGCTGGAGTACAAGGAGTTGAAGGTGAATCCTCAGCCTGATGAGGAAAAGAAAAGCAGCATCACTCACTCAGACCCCACAAGGCCATGCTGTGGGTAGAGCCCTGGCTCTGCTGCTTTCTGCACAGGCTGAAGTCCTTTAGGAGAGATTTACACTTGAAAGCTCCCTTTCCAGGCAGGTGAGATTTCCTAAATGACTTTTTCCCCTCTCTTAATTGCACTGTGACCAAGTATCAGACACAAGCACTGACTTTCAGAGGTTTCATTCCCAAGGAACATTCTTTCTGTTCCTAAGCATCAAAGCCTCGGGAGCAGTTTGGGCAGAAGACTTAACTCCTGCAATCCCAGAGACAATGCAACAGCCATTAACATAGGAAGCCATCCCCATCCTCTGTCCTGACCAACCTGAGGGGATTCTTTAGCTTTATTGCAAGCTAATGCTGGAGCCTTTACTGCTTCTGTCCCGATGGAGCACTTAGGCAGGGTGCATGTCTAGTCCAGGGTGACAAATTTTACTCTGCAAGATGCAAATACATTGATTTTTAGAATCTTCTGTAATAAATTTGGGGACAGTAGTTATTGCAGACAGCCAGAATGCTGCCTGTTCAAGCACTATACTTTTATAAAGAGAATTCTGTGCTTGGTTCCACTTAAAATGGGTAACAGAACAAAACTGGAAATGGACATTGAGTAATGCAAGATTTTTTACAGTTACCTGAGATCTCCACAAAACTTGTTAGAGAAAGAACTCTCCATCCTTCTCAGACAGGTTTACTGACACTCAACCATTTAGGGAGGTTAATTTGAACCCTTGCAGCTATAAAACCCGTTTCAGGAAGAGGGAATTTGAGAAGCAGAAGATGAGCTGTGCCTAAAAACCCATCTGTGAAACCTTCAGCTGTTTTAAGTGCATTGTTGAAAGAGGACAGAGAAGAATAATGTCTTGAGAACAGCTTTTAAACTGGTGAAGTGATGTGAACTGGTCCAAATTAAACCTATAGATCAGATGCTGTGCTGTGAGCAGAGCTGTGCCATAGAATGGTTAAGGTTGGAAGGGACCTTAAAGGCCATCCAATTTCCAACCCCTCTTCCACTAGACCAGGTTGCTCAAGGCCTTGTCCAACGTGGCCTTGAACACCTCCGGGAAAAGGGCATCCACAACCTTCCTGCGTGGTCAGAGAAAGGTTTCAGCTTGGACAGATTCTAGCAAGCCTGAAAATGAGATGTGCATCAAGAACTTAACAATTCATCCCTGTAAATTCCTTGTTAGACCACTGGCACATCTGCAGAGCAGCAGAGTGCCAAACTCTTTGCCTCTGCACCTCTTCACACAGCAGGGTTTGTGCAGGAGCCGCTCATGTCACTCCCAGAAAGATGACATTAGGAAGCATCCAGGCACAGCAAACCACCATTTGTCAGCATCCTGCTGCTGGACAGAAATCAGAGCTTGAAGCCAAGCCACCTGGGAAAGATCAGGTGAGGTCTAAAGAGCAGAAGAGCACAGACATGCAGTCCCCAGCTGGACAGGTAAGGCTCCTTCCACCTGAGAGTCTCAACTGCAAAGCCACTACTTGCGTTCAGGGCTTAACCCAGATCAATTCGAGCTCCCACAAAGCTCAGTGCTGGGGCCGCGGCAGGCTGCAGAGCATCACCTGAATCGCAAAGCTCAGCCCCCAGGACTCACAACAGCTCTGCAGTGGATGCTCAGCACGCAGCACAGGGCACGTCTGTGTGCTGCACACCCAGCCACCAACTCCCCGCCGCACGCCGTGACCAACTGCAGGTCAGCAGCCACACTGCAACATGCTGCAGGGAAGCACAGCAGGCACTCAGCGAGTGATCAGGGCCTGCCCTTCTCCAAGGCAAGCAGAGCTCAGCCTGATCCTGCTGGCTGAGCAGCAGCTGGACTACCTGGAAGAGGGAGCTGTGCTGTGTTAGGTGTGCAGATAAGGCACTGAAGAGGCATTTTGCACCACAGCCTGAGGTAGGCTGGAACTCCTCTCTGCCACACATAGTCCCTTGGGTCTCTTTGTGCTTAGGGAACCAAAGCAGAACTGCCAGGAACCTGTGAATGATCTTAGGACTGGATAAGACCTGAGTGCTGGTTTGGTGGACTTCTGTTGGCAGTTGGCACAGAGTTGGTTTGACATCCTTACTAACCTGGCCCTGCCACATGTATATTCATGGACAGCTGTGGAGATCCTGGACCATTGGAGTCAAGAAGATGGGGCCAAACTCTTTTCAGTGGTGTCCAGCAACAGGACACAGGGCAGCAGACACAAACTACAACCCAGGAGGTTCCATCTGAACAGGAGGAGAAAATTCTTTGCTGTGAGGGTGCTGAAGCCCTAGACCCGGTTGCCCAGAAAGGTTGTGGAGTCTCCTTCTCTGGAGAGATTCCAAACCTTGCCTGTGATCCTGGGCAAGCTGCTGTGGGTACCCATGCTTTAGCAGGGGACTTGGACTGGATGATCTCCAGAGGTCCTTTCAAAGCCTCACCATTCTCTGAGTCTGTGATTCTGTGAGCAGGTATCCTGGGATTATTTTTCTGCTGCTTACATCAAACCAGCAGGCTCGGTTTAGCAACATGATGGCAGCTCTATGACTGCAGTTAATCTTGTGGTGTAACCACTGCCTAGTTGTGAAAGCACAACAAATACTCCAATCCATCAAGGAATTCTGATTGGATTAAAAGCCTTCTGGGTTTCATTATAATCTCCCTGATGAGCAAAACTACATCTGGAGAAGAGAGATTAAAACCTCCATTATAACAGTTTAATTATCTGTTATTGCTGGATTAACATTAATTTCTGATCCAGGTGCCCCTCAGATAAATAACTCAGGTGGTTTATAAGAGCATTGTTTTATTGTGCAGTGAGAGTGTTCTGGCCCATGCACTGAAAACATGGGCTTCCTTTAAAACCAGCCAGCCAAAATGAAGAAAGCTGAATCACAGACTGGTTTGTGTGGGAAGGGACCTTCAAAGCCAAAGTCTGACCGCCCTGCAGTCAGCAGGGTCATCTGCAACTAGAGCAGGTTGCTCAGAGCCTCAAACAGCTTGATCTGAAATGGTTCCAGGGATGGGATATCTCCCACCTCTCTGGGCAACTTGGGCCAGGGTCTCACCATCTGTATCAAACTTTTCTTCATTCCCTCCAGTCTGAATCACCCATCACTCCTTGTCCTGTCACAACAGGCCCTGCTTATAAGTCTCTCCCCAGCTTTCTGATCAGCCCCTTGAAGTACTGAAAGGCCACCAGAAGATTTCCCTGGAGCCTTCTGTTCTGCCGGCTGCACAACCCCAACTCTCTCAGCCTGGCCTCACAGCAGAGGGTTTCCACCCTTGGATCAATTTTGGTGGCCCTGCATCTTCCTAGGACAGGGCCAGTAACACACAGCACCTTAAAAGGCTGCCCCTAGGACCGGGTTTTCCACTGCCTCCTTCCCACCAACCACCACCCAGCTGAGAGACCTCCTCACTGCAGGACAGATGCAGCACACTGTAGCTCCTGGAACAGCAGCACACTGGAGCTCCCCTGAGCTCCTGTAGCTCAGGGGAACATGTCTGCACACTGACAAGAAGAGGCTGCAGAGCCAGCACTGAGCTCCTGCTGCAAAGCAGGTCAGGGGCCAAGCCAGAGCGCAGCAGGGCTTGGCTTGGGCTGGCACAGCCACAGCAAGATCAGTGCTCAACTCAGTCTCTCCTGGCAATCACCCTCCTCTCCCCCTCTCATAGTGGGGCTCCTACAAGCACTGTGGGATTTTCAGAGGGTTGCTTAACTGTGTTCCCGTGGAACAGCAGAAAAAAATTGCCTCGGGACCCAAACCTCTCTGCCACAGTATCTGAATTCACCACTAGAACCATTTCCTATATGCAGAGCAAAGTCCTGCAGGCTCCAAGTTGCTGGAAATCCAGAGCTGTGCCACACCACCTGATAGCTAAACAAGAACTGGTGCAGTATCACCACAGCCAATGACTCCAGTCTGAAGTGGGGATGTGCATGACAAGTGGGTAGGGAGCACTAAGCAACAGGACAGCTTAGAGAGATGTCACTTCAAACCCTGCTGGCAGCAGAGAAACCTTCAGCAGGCAGAACTTGCCAGTTCTCTCTGCACCTGTGTGCCCCCACTTTATGTGCACCAGGATTTTAGAGGGAATAAGATGCAGAGGACAACTGGCTGCTCAGGCTTGCACGTATCCCTGCCTACCTGTGCCCCTACTTGGTGAGAGAGTCACAGAATCACTTCAGTTGGAAAAGCCCTTTAAGATCCATTAGTCCAACCAGTCTCTAATGACCAAGGCTGCTGTTGAACCATATCCCTTATAACTACATCTCTGCCTCTTTTCAATGCCTTCAGGTATGGAGATTCAATCATCTCTGTTCCGATGTTTGAGAAGCCTTTCAGTGATGAAGTTACTTCTCTTATCCAACCTAAACCTCCCCTAGCGCAATTTGAGGCAATTTCCTCCTGTCCTGTCACTTATTACTAGGAAGAAGAGATCCACACCCACCAGGCTCCAATCTCCTTTGTAGTCAGGAGATATAGACAGTCAGAAGATTTCTCCTCAGCCTCTAACTGGGGCTAAACAACCCCAGTTCCCTCAGCCTCGAGCTGGCTGTTCTCCTCAGCCCTGTTCTCCAGACCCTTCACCAGCTTCATTGCCCTTCTCTGGACCTGCTCCAGCACCTCAATGTCCTTCTTGTAGTGAGGGGCCAAAAACTGAACCTCATACTCAAGTTGTGACCTCACCAGTGCTGAGTTCAGGGGCACAGTCCCTGCCCTGGTCCTGCTATTGTTGATCTAGGCCAGGAGGCCACTGGCCTCCTTGGCCACCTAGGCACACTGCTGGCTCATCATAACTTGTGTTGGGCTAAAGGGAAAAAGTCACAAAGATTTACCCAACCATGAAGGAAGACACCTGCAAGCAAAGGATTATGTCTGTGTCACCTCAGACAAAGCACAGAACCTTCAGCCCCTGGGAACTCTGCAGCTGCAGTGAACAAACCATCTCTGCACCACTCAGCGATACTGGAAGCACCTGCAAGAAGCTGGCCAGAATACTGGATCCAGCCAAGCTGCACTAGCCTGGAGCTGTGCCAGCTAATTCAGCCCAGCCACCTCCCACGTCCACACCAGCTCATTTACAGCAAGCTCAGGCATCTCCAAGCAGAGGGCTATGCAGCCTCTCACAGACACAAGTCTGCACTCTCTGCTGCTGGCACCTCTGAGGAAGCAGCAAGCTGCCCACGCCATTAGCTGCCTCACCATGAGGTTCACTATGGCATACTCGAGCTGCTCTCCTTCTGCACTGCTTTGTGCAGTGATGAGAAACAAAGAGATATTTAGCTATCTGCAGCATCAAGGCTGCATCAAGGCCAACACCATACACCACTCCCCAACTCACTCACAATCCCCCTGCTGAAGGCCTTATGGACCAGCTGACAAGCTCATAGGAGAAGACAGCATATAGAGGAAGACAATAGAAAAAAAAAGGATGAAGCAGCCTCATGCCCAACCTAAACCTCCCCTAAGATGTCCTGCTGAGGGACTATCCAGAGCAGACACTGCAATCTGAAGCCACTGTCTCAACCTCAGCAACTTTTCAAGAGTTTATGAGACTTTATTATAAACACAGTTGCTGCTTCTGACAGTTCAAGCTGCAAGTGCTTCCTGCACCAAGGCTTTCTACTTCCCTACACCAGCCTGCTCCTTGTACTCTGGACAGCATGGAGGGAATCTTTCCCACGCTATCAGGGCTGGACCAGTACCACCTTCTAGTCCCAGGTATGACGACACAAGAGGCAACACTCAGCAGGAGCACAAAAGCCCCCCAAAAAAGAGCACAAATGCATAAAAAAGAGCAGGTCAGCAAGAAACAGAAATACATTTCTCTCCTCAGCAGCTGTTCCTGGAACAAGCTATCCAGTGAGGCTGTGTAGAGCCCACCTCAGAGACAATGAGAACTCAACGGGGCAGAGCAGTGAGCAACCCACTTGGGTCTCCAGAGGTCCCTTCCAATCTCAAGTGTTGTGTGGTTCTGTGGTTCCTGTGTAGAACTCTCACAAAGGCAGAGGTCCCTGATCACACCAGCTACAGAAACACCCTGGCTGCAAGCAAACTCTTGCTTCTGCTAATGCTGATGATGAAAGCTTGTGTCTTCCCTGACCTTGAAGCTGCGTTATCTGCTTTGGCTGGGAGAAGGCGATAATAACTCCTGACAATGGCAAGAGTCAGCCCTGAGCCGGTGGAACAGGAAATCCCATTTCTCAAGCCCTTCAAAGCCTGCCAGCCTGCCTGGCACAGTTTCTCTCAGCAGCACTCGGTGAGATTACGGCACTAAAAATAACCCACACAATAAGTTGTACATTTAGAAGAAGAAAGGACTTGCCCTCGATGCGAGTTTCCCTTCCACTTGTGGCCTCAAGTATCCCCAGACAGTCGAACTGCTAGGGTTTTGTTCTCCAAATTAAACAGGGGCTGCAAGCCGCTGACGTGGTTTGAAATGAAATAAGAAGATTAAAGGGTACAACAAAGAGCTAAGATACTTCCCCATTTTTAAATGAGTGTCTCGCTCCCCTCCCTGATGTTCTCTATAATAAGAAACTGGGAGCTGAAGCTGCCTCCTTTACATCACGCTCTGCCCTTCTGTCACCAGCTCACCTACAACTGGCCATGCCCAGCCGAAACCAAGCAAAGGCAGGGGGACGGTCCTGCAGCTGCTATCTGGAATGCAACCCCTGTAGGCATCCTGCTGCAGGGCTGAAGAACGTGCCTAAGCCTGCTGGGTTAAATGCATCGCCTGAATCAGCAGGAAAAGAAGGCAGAGAGCGGGCAGCAGAACCAGCAGTACTGAGAAGCCTTAGACGAGCGTCGCTGTCTGCACAGACACTGGTCTCTGCCGGTGCTGAGCATGAGCCATTACAGCTCGCTCGTTTGTAGCAGATCATTTCCATTAAAGCTAGCCTGACTACCCAGCAAATTGTCAAGCATCGTTTGCAAGGCCTGGACGATCTGCATTTGCTCTCTCAAACACAACTGATTTCTTTCTCGGCCCCCAAACAGCCTCTACACTGACATGTGGCAATGAGAATTACCTTCGGCACCGCGGGCTCAGCTGCTCATTTGACGCACATACACAATTTATTGCTTCTATAGCACATGTCAGGTACTGGCTCAACTAATAGCAGTTTGCCTTGAGCACAAATACATTTTTCATGTATGCAAGTACCCAAACAAAGTCAATTACCACATGCACAAACAGAAAACGCCACCCAGAGCCTGACACGCTTGCCTTGCCTTCAGTTTATTCCCAGGAGGTCACACGTTGTGCAGTTTCATCCAAAGGAGAGCAGAGAGATGAAGGCGAAATGCAGTCAGCTTGCTTAGGCACTGGGTTTTCCAAAAGAACCACAGCTAACGAAGCACAGGTGCCACAGCTCACAGCATCTCAACAGCCATCACCTGCTAGGGGGTGTGGATGAAGACAATTGCCACCACCTGACAATAGAACTAATCCAGCTACCTCAACCACAAAGGCACATCAAAATCCTCTGCATTTTCTACTTGCCTTCAGGCTTCAGCTACAAAACAGGAAGGACGTTTTGCTGAGAGCACTTCAAATGTAAACTGGAGTCACTCAGAAGCATGGTCACAGAATCACAGACTGGTTAGAGACCTTTTAAAGTCTTCCATTCCACCTTAGTCAGCAGGGACATCTGCACCTAAAGCAAGTCACTCAGTGCCCCAAAGAACCTGACCTGCAATGGTTGCAGGGATGGGGCATTGGAGGCATCTACCACCTCTCTGGGCAACCTGGACCAGGGTCTCACCACTCTGAGCATGAAAAATTCTTGTTTGTTTCTCATCTGTGATCCCTAATAAGATAAAGAGAAGGAAATAACTCCCTGAAACAGAAGGAAAGCTAGCTAAGTATCCTTCAGATATGTGTCAATATCCCAGTGCGCATTCTCACCTCTGAACTGCATAGATTCACAGAATGGTTTGGGTAGGAAGGAGCTTTGAAGACCACCTAGTCCAACCCCCCTGTCACTGGCACAGTGAAGTTTTGTGGTTTTAAGGTAAACTATGGAGCCTTTATTTCTTAGTGAGTGAGTTTCTGAAGAAACAAGAAGAGGAAGCAAGCTACAAATGGAGGCTAAGAACATAAACAACAACAAATAAAAAGTAACTTCTGCGCTGGAGGTGGGAAGCACAAGGGGAGAGTATCCAAATACTCTGGAAATTTACAAGGTCCCTCCTGTGCTCTACAGATAACACAACACCTTGTGGGTCCTGTAGCTACAGGTGTGTTACAACATAGCTGGACAAGAAGGCAGAATAACCACGGGTAGGCCCTAAACATGAGATCCTTCACTTTGCAAACTCTTTACTTCGTATAGTTTATTTGGAGACCACAATTAGCAATCCCGGAGACCTTAATTCACAGATTGCATTGGGTTGGAAGGGACCCTCAAAGGTCACCTTGTCCAACCCCATCCTGCAGTCAGCAGGGAGATAGAAAAAATTATCATGTTCCGTTTATGATCATTTCTGAGCCGTGGGAAGAGAGAGAAAGCCAGAGGAGCAGCACACACCTGCAGCCATGCTGCTGCTCAGTGCTTCTCCCCTGCACTGTGTTCCAGTGCAGCCTTTCACTTCCAGAGCTGTGAATCATGCACAGCTCGTCCCCACCTCTGGGTTTCCAGTGTTACAGAGCTCAAACCCTGCACCAGATGTGATTCTCCTCATCTTTTGATCTTTGCCAGCTTCCCCACTCCCCTCAGGCTTCTGTTCCTCCCTCCCCTTCGGTTTTAGCAGACCACCGAATCCCTCAAAGGCCTTAAGAACACTCTGGCTGTTTCCTAGAGTTTTGTAGGAAACTAGGAGTTTTGTTGCCTGTGCACAACATTGAGGAGATTGCACTATGCCCTTCTGGCACACGAGTCCCTTCTCCCCAGCAACAAGTGATAGCATGAGAGGAAATGGCCTCAGGTTGCACCAGGGGAGGTTTAGGTTGGATATGAGAACTTCTTCACCCAAAGGGTTCTCAAAGACTGTTCCAAGTGCTTGAACCACCATCCCCAGAGGTGTTTAGAAGAGGCAGAAATGCGGTGCTGAGGGTCATGGTTTAGCACCAGACATGGTAGAGTTAGCAAATGGTTAGACTTGATGGTCTCAAAAGCCTTTTCCAACTGAAATGATTCTATGATCCATGGGCAATGCTGCCTGCAGTGCAACCCTTCTCACCCTGCTGCTGCCATGGGTGCTAACATGAACACCAACTCCAGACTGCCCCCACAACCAGAAACTGGTCTGGCACCCTGCTGAGATGTTACTGAGGGAGGGATGTCTTTGTGAGGCATCTCCTCTGCCACTCCTGCCTGGAAAGCTTTTGAGCTTTATTGACAGCTGCACTAATCCAACACAGAATCACAGAAACATCAAATTGTTTTGCATGGAAACACCCTTCAATATCATCAGGTCCAACTGCCGACTCAACACCACCACAGCCTTTAAACCACGTCCTCAGGTGTCATGCCCACAGGTTTCTTGAACATCTCCAGAAGTGGTGACTCCACCACCTCCCTGGGCAGCCTGTTCCAGTGCCTGACCACTCTTAAAGCAAAGAATTTTTTCCTAATATCCAACCTAAACCTCCCCTGGTGCAAGTTGAGGCCATCTCCTGTCATCACCTGATACCAGGGAGAAGAG
This sequence comes from Semnornis frantzii, assembly GCA_013399775.1. Taxonomy (NCBI): domain Eukaryota; kingdom Metazoa; phylum Chordata; class Aves; order Piciformes; family Ramphastidae; genus Semnornis; species Semnornis frantzii. Next base: position 42,954 of record VWYK01074045.1, read on the forward strand.
ACCAACTCATACCTCACTCTAACCTCCCTTTCAGGGAGTTGCAGAGGGCAATGAGGTCGCGCCTCAGTCTCTTTTTCTCTAGGCTAAACCCCCCCAGGTCCCTCAGCTGCTCCTCACCAGCCCTGTTCTCCATACCCTTCACCAGCTGTGTTGTCCTTCTCTGGACACACTCTAGCACCTCAGTGAGTTTCTTTAGAGAGGGGCCCCAAAGCAACCCCAGTATTGGAGGTGAGCTCTCACCTGTGCCCAGTATAGGAGCATGATCCCTGCTCTGGTTCTGCTGGCCACACTGCTCCTGATCCAGGCCAGGATCCTTGTCTGGAGCTCCAGAAGCAGACACACACACACCTGTGGAAGATGTCACAGGTCTCAAACACCCTCAGGACACCCTTGAAAGATGATGGCTGCTGCAGTGCTCCTGAAATCCCCGACGGAACCTTTTCCCAGTGGCAGACATTCCCTGCTCACAAGGCTGCCCAGTGGGAGAAGCTGCGGCCCCAGGCCTGCAAAACAAGCCCCTGGGGAGCGGCCCCGGCTGCACCCTGCTGGGCTGAGCCACGGCCGCCAGGGTCACTGCTGCTCTCCCTTGCTCTGCCCGGGCTGTGCAAGGCCGCTCCGCCTTGCCCTCGGGGGAGGCTGCTGCCAGCCCTGGCCTGGCCGCGCCGCTCTGCCCCAGCCTCACTGCACTGCCCCTGCAGCCAGGCCGGCATCACAGACCCTTCCGGCTGCACCCTGCTGAGCTGGGCCTCGGCCGCCAGCGGTGGTCACTGCTGCTCTCGCTTGCTCTGCCCGGGCTGCGCAAGGCCTCGGGGGTGGCTGCTGCCGGGGCTGGCCTGGCCGCGCTGCCCGGCCCCAGCCTCACCGCCCTGCCCCTGCAGCCAGGCCGGCACCACAGAACCTTCCAGACAGGGCCTCACTGCCTGCCTCCTGCCACAGGCCCTGCAGGCATTAGAGGCTCCCTCCTCCTCCTCCCCCCATTCCTGCCCTCCTCTGAGGGGTTGAGTCACAGAAGCCTTTTGGTTGGGAGAGACCTTTAAGACCATTTAGTCCAACCATTCACTCAGCACTGCCAGGGCACCGCTAAAACATGCCCCAAAGCACCACAGCCACACAGCCTTCCAGCCTCTCCAAGGACACAGACTCCACCACTGCTCTGGGCAGCCTGGTCCAGGGCTTGACCATTCTTTGGGGGAAGAAATCGTTCTGCATGCCCAACCTACACCTCCCCTAGCACAACTTGAGGCCGTTTGCCCTCATCCTGTTGCTTATTATTAGAGAGAAGAGACCAATTCCCACTGGCTCTAACTTCCTTCCAGGCAGTCATAGACAACCAGAAGGTCTCCCCTTAGCAGGCTTTTCTCCAGCCTGAACAATCCAGGCCACTTAGCCACTCTTCACAAGACATATTCCAGACCCTTCACCAACTTTGCTGCCCTTCTCTGGACTTGCGCCAGCACCTCAACATCCTCCTTGGAATGAGGGGCCCAAAACGGAACCCAAACTCAAGGAGTGGCCTCACCAGTGCTGAGTACAATCTCTGCCCTGCTCCTGCTGGTCACACTGATCCAGGCCAGGATGCTGTTGGCCTTCTTGGCCAGCTGGGCACACACTGGCTCATATTCATCTGGTCAGAGGAGGGACACTGCTGGAGGCAGCCTGAGGCCCCGATGCCCACAGGGATGGTGCCACATCCCTGTCATGGGCTTATGCCTGCCACCTTCATCCCAGCCATGTGAGGAAGACCCCACACTGGCCTCAGTTTCTCTTGGGCACACACCAGCCAGACCTCTGTGCCCAAGAGGCAAATTGCCAGCCTCTTGTGGTAACCTGGGAGGAGTTACAAATGGCACGGCAAGGTGAACACCCAGGAGCTCTGTGACAAGCCAGCAGCCATAAAAAACAACTCACCAAGCAGCTGAAGAAACCTCAAACCCCATGCAAACCAGGGACGTACCTGCTGAGGGTTTTCAAATGTATGACTGAGTGTTTCAGGCAGGGAAGATGAAGAAATCCTTCCTATGCTAAATCTGGAAGCAACGTGAGAAGCTCAGGTTAGAGGCGAGAATGAACACAAGCAGCAGTGAGTTTGGTTTCCGCCTGATCAGATTCAGGGCTCAGTGATTGCCCTGCTATCTGGATTAATCTTTTTTCAATATATGTTACTGTGCAAAACCAGGGCTGAGCTGTCCTTGCTCTTGGCTGGGATGCAGAGCGGCTGAGCTGTGAGAGCAAAGTGTGCTGGGCACAGCATGAGGACCCCAGCGCCGCCAGGAGATGACAGGAACTCCACAGCCAGGAGGGTGCTCTGATCACAGAATCACAGAACATTAGAGGCTGGAAGGGACCTCCAGAGATCCAGTCCAACCCCCATGCCAAAGCAGGATCACTCAGGGTAGTTCACGCAGGAATGCATCCAGGCTGGCTTTGAAAGTCTCCAGAGAAGGAGACTCCACAACCTCTCTGGGCAGCCTGCTCCAGGGCTCTGTCACCCTCACTGTAAGGAAGTTTCTCCTCATGTTGAGGTGAAACCTTCTCTGTTCCAGTTTGTAGCTGTTGCTGCTTGGCTTATTGGTGCTGACCACCAAAAAGAAGTTTGTCCCAGCAACTTGACACTTCTGTTGTGGAGTTTCCCTCTCTGTAGAGTTTCAAGGCCTGTCTGGATGTGTTCCTCTGTGACCTAAGCTAGATTACAGTCCTGCTCTGGCAGGGGGGTTGGACTCGCAGGGTCACAGGATGTCAGGGGTTGGAAGGGACCCAAAGAGACTCGATGTTTTTGGGTCCCTTCCAACCCCTGACATCCTGTGATCTACAGAGAAACATCTGTGACACCCACCCCTCAAATATTGATAGACATTGATCAGATCTCCTCTCAGTCTTCTCCTCTCCAGACTAAACATCCCCAGGGCTCCCAGTCTCTCTCCACAGGGGAGATGCTCAGGTCCCCCAGTCACCCTCGTGTTCTCCGCTGGACTCTCTCCAGCAGCTCCCTGTCTCTCTTCAACTGGGGAACCCAAAATTGGAGAGAGTATTCCAGATGTGGTCTCACTAGAACAGAGTAGAGGGGCAGAAGAACCTCCCCAGCCCTGCTGGCCACGTTTATCGCTGCATCCCGGGATGCCATCGGCAGCCACCTTCAGCTCCTCCAAACGCAGAACGGCGAGAGGCTGTACTTACCGCGGCAGAAGTTTGTTTCCACGAACATAAAGAGGACACTCAGCAGCTGATGTCTTTACTGAATGAATTTATTGGTTTTTTTTGAACTAAAGTTGCTCACAGTTATTTAACAAGGGATACATCAGATTTTTTTTTCTTTTTGTCCATTTTAAACCATTAAATAACGTCAGTTTGTGTCTGTATATGTGTGTGTGTGTGCGCGCGTGTGTGTGTGTGTGTGTCTTCGAAGTACAAAATAGGAAGGATAACAAGAGGTATTGCTTTCATTTATTCTTATATCTTGTGTGAGTAAATCCCCTTCCTGCTTGTACTGCATGGGTTTTGCTGATATAGGTAATTATTATTATTTTTTTTCTTT
>VWYK01074048.1:4997-40965 GCA_013399775.1 Semnornis frantzii
TTTTTTCAGGGTTGTGGAAAAGTTGGCTACATCAAAGTGTAGTAGCAGATTTCCCTTTGGAAGTCAGAGCCTGCTTCAAACGTCTCTTTAAGTCTTGCATGTTTGGAGACTTGGGTCGCACGAGGTGGAGACCTCTTCGTTTCTCTCCATTGCAGCTCCCAATCATCCTGCTAACCTCCTGGCAAAGCTGTTGGAAGGCTTCGTGCACCCCCTCACAGTTCTCCCGGGCTGAGACTTCATAGTAAGTACCTCCCAGTTCACTGGCCAGCTGGAGGCCTTCTTTGGAGGACACCTGCCTGGCTCGCAGGAGGTCCCCTTTGTTGGCCATGAGGAGCAGGGGGATGTTGGCATTGGGGTGAATCTTGCGGATGTGCTGGTGGAGGGGCCGGATGACTCGGTAGCTCTCATAGTCTGTGATGGAGTAAACAAAAACGAAGCCATCTGCCCAGTAGATTGACCGGTTTATCTGCTCCTGGCAGCAGATGCTGTCAGTGTCATCCTGCAGGCAAAACCAAAAGGTGTGAGCTTAGAAAGCTGAGCACGAGGAGCAGACAGAGCAAACAGTCATACAGCACTGCCAACTCCTTGATGCTTTGCTTTAACCTGTGGCTGTTTCTCAGGGGACAGGCACAAACCCCTCCGACTGCTGGGGAATGTACCAGGGAAAGAAGAAATTATGCCCCTGTATTCAGCACCTCAAACATTTGGTTCAGTTTTGGGCTTCTCTCTCCAAGAAGGACATTGAGGGGCTGGAGCAGGTCCAGAGAAGGGCAACAAAGCTTGTGAAGGGTCTGTAGAACAAGTCTTGTGAGGAACAGTTGAGGGAAATGGGATTGTTCAGCCTGGAGGGAAAAGGAAGCCTTGTTGTTCTCTACAACTCCCTGAAAGAAGGTTGGAGTGAGCTGGGCGTTGGTCTCTTCTCCCTGTTATCAGATGATAGAATGAGAGGAAATGGCCTCAGGTTGTGCCAGGGGAGGTTTACGACAGGTACTAGCAAAAGTGTCTTTCCTGCAAGAGTAATCAGGCACTGGAGCAGGCTGCCCAGGGAAGTGGTGGAGTCACCATCCCTGAAGTGTTCAAGAAACCTGTGGACATGGCACTTTGGGACATGGTTTAATGGCCACGGAGGTGTTAGGTCAACAGCTGGACTCAATGACCCTAGAGGTCTTTTCCAAATGAAACATTTCTATGGTTCCATTAAATTTTCCCTGTGCCAGTAGCACATTACAAGTATGCAACTGTGTGGAGTAGAGAGGGGCCACAGCAAATTCATTGAAAATGAGAGAGCAGCCAAAATAGCGGCAGTGAAAAGTTTGTCTTCTATTGTGCTAAACCAGTGTGACAGCAACCTGTGTTTTTATAGTGGATAAAATTATGATGGGCATGGCAAGAGCATTATAAAATTCACTACTGCAAGCGAACAATTGTCCCCTAGGGTGGTTTCTTTAGCGATTTTTTTGTTCCTCTATTTAGTAGCTCCAGAGATTGAGAGTTCTCAGTAGCTCTGGTAAAGCCTGACAGGTTTTTCTGCCATGTAGGTCTCCAGATACTCAAAGGCACAGCTCCCCTGAAAAAGCAATTTGTAACAAATAACCAATTACTGGAGCTCAGAATGAGGTGAGCTCTCCCCACTCATTTATGCAGCAGCAATGGGTTTATATTATTGTTTTGCTGCTCACACGTTTGTTCAGCCCATCACCACTCCCACTCAGCCAGCCATAATAATCCTCAGAGTTGTGAATATAAAACTGAACACAGTCCTGTGGGCTTGTCAGCTCACTTTTCAAGATGAAGCTATTTTCAGCTAATCCTCTACTCTTTGTTGTCTATGCTGGCCTGTAAACCAACCAGAGAGGGAGATCCCTGCTGTAATTGCTGCCAGTATGCTTGGTTTGTACAAACTGGCATTCATAGGGCCATAGAATTCCTCTAAATACAGGTTTTCTGGAACTTTGTCATTCCTTTCATATCCAGCAAGGCACCAAGGATATTCAATATTCAGCTCCTGATGAAGTTGAGAGGAATTAGAGGCTTTTGTGTGTTAAGGGGAGTTCAACAGCATGGATACAGAGCCCAAACTTTTATTATTATTGCTAAATTCTTGCCAAGAAATCCTCAGTAAGCCCTTCAGAACATATGTTCCATTATCTACAGAATACATATATGTGCCCTTTACATCCATTTTAACAGAGTTTGTGTGTTCTCAGCAATCTCCCCAAACAGATCCCTTATATTAAGTTGTGTAAATATGAATTATAAAGCCTAACTTCAGGAAGCAGAGGTGGAAAGTAACAGGAAAAAGTGATCAGCTCTTCAGTGATAGATCAGACAGCAAAAACAGCACTGCTCACAAGGCTCTTTCCTGAGAAGGAAGAGGAATTTCTGAAGGCTCAGTGTTTAAATTAGGCTCAAAACTTTCAGCAGTTCTACTAACTGCCCTCTTTAAGTATTTCATTATTGCAGACAGAGAGTGGTTCATCACACCTAGTAGTTCTTTGCTCACAGTAACTCTAACTCCTGTTAGCAGGTAAATGGTTTAACGGATGCTCTTAGCACACCTCTATCTCCCCCCAAACCCAACAGAGCTGCACACAAATGAAGAGGGAGCCTCACCAGCAGCCTTGTTTAAAAGGTTAATGAGTGGGAACTGAAGCCAGGACAGGGCAGACTGTGGGAAGAAGGGCAATTTGCACTGGTTGTGCCTGGGTTGTACCCAGCCTGTAGATAATTAGCCACCCTTCATATCCTGCTAGCCTCTTTTCACCAGCAAGCTCCTTTCATGGGGAAAAGGAACTAATTGCTCGGGCAAGCGTTTGAAAATGTTTTTGGAGAAGGTGGACTCCCAGAGAGCCCTAATGAGCAGAAATTCCCTGTTACTCCAGCTAGGCCCACCCAGTAGTGAGCTGGATGGATAATCCCCCCCGGAATGCTTTATTCAGGAAAATCAAAGGCTAATGGGCTACTTTTTAAATGTAAGTCTCTGCTCCAGGATGAATTCTGAAACACACACAGTAATTTGCTGTGTATAGATCAGGCAGCAGTGAACTGCCTAACAAAACCAGTTTGTGTTTGCTTCTGTTTCTCCCTTAAACATTCACACTTCCGGTGTGGCTAGAATCCTGAGGGATTCCACATGACTTCCTCCCCTTCCTGAGAGCAAGAAACTCTCTTCCTTAAGGAACTTAACAGAAAAATCCAACCTATTCTCAGTCTGAACAAGTCCTGCTTAGGAACAGACCCTTCAAATTATTTCAGATACATCATTTGATGCAAACAGATAGAGGCTAAGATAAGTGTGTCTGAGGGAAGCATTGAAACAGTGCAGACCTTTGTCTGGGACAAAGAAAATGAAATTCTGACTACATTAAAATAATTTCTGATTAAGAAACCTCAGTTGGGGGCATTACTAAACTTTGTGGAGCTCCTATCACAGAACTGTAGGGCACAGTCTCAGTTAAAACAAAGAAACTGGAAAATAAACATATATATGAGGAGAAAGAGGGAATTAAACCCTTTCACTTTCTCCTTTCTCCATGGGATAGAACAGGGAGGGGATTCCCTTTGTTAAGTCTTTATCAGGCAGTCCCAATTGTGCCTAATCACCACCCACAGCTCTTCTTTGCGGGTCCCCTCTAAGCAAGCTGGCACAGGGCCTTTGTACCATTAAGTCCCTCTTGAATATTTGGAGGACTTCCATAGCAGCTTTTGTTTGTTTTTTAGTGCCCAGAGTAAATGAGAGGTCTTCTCCTCTGTGCAATCCCAAAAGCATCAGTGTGAAACTCTGTCAAAGCTCTCTGCTTAAATCTCCCTCCAGTCATCAGAGAAAATGGAAATGGAAACTGAGGCTGTGGGAGCTCCTCTTCTTAAACTCAGGATGGAACTGTTCTACAGCACAGAAATGAGCCTAGGCACATGTGGGTCCCTGCAGACAAAACAAGGTATATAAAGCTGTTCAGGGCTAGCCTGAGAGAATATCAGAGAAGGTGGTGTTCCCATCCAGACATATATTTAACCAAGTCTGAGCTTAGCCTGAGGTTTAGGCTGAACCAAGAAGTTTAGTTTGACAGTAAAAAGAGAACACCCAATTTTATCATGAAATATCAGCTATTCTACATGAATTGTTACTCTCAAATTTAGTTCAAACAAATTTCATCATGTTTCCTGCTTCTTGGACACTATTTTCATCCTCTTTTTCTGCATGTGAAGCAGATCTCAAAAAATATGAAGACATCTTAATCTTATATCCTGCTTGGAAAAAAATATTACTAGAAGTAGATTCCTAGTTAAATATTAAACTTACAAAAGGTAAGGAAACCACTGAAGAGCACCCTAGCTGGAAACAACAACTGCTCTGAGGCCTATCCTCTTGGGAAAAAAATCACCTTTTAGAGATTCTGGTTCTGTAGAAAGGTTGAAGCTGAGTTATTTGCCATGCACAGACAAAAAACAGTTGATAGGAAATAAAACAATCAAGGAGCTGGCAGGAGTGAGCCAGATGATTTTACTGCTGTTTAGGTTGGGGATACAGTAATGTGTTTTAAATAGGTTTTAATTTACTCTTGAAAGAGTCTGATTTAACCTGTTCAAGGGCTTGTTTTGGTGGGGCATAAGGTGCCCTCTTTAGTCTTGCTTTGAGTTTGAGCCCAGGTGATTTTCTGCTGATAAGTGGAGTTACAGATCAAAGTGCTGGTGACAAACAAGAGACATTAACTGTGTAGTAAAGTAGATATTTACCTCCAGTGAAACAAAGGGAGTATCCTGCACCTGGAGAGAGATCTGTTCCCCATCTATGGTGAACTTCCTTGAATACAAAGCACCTGGTGGAAAAGTAAAATCATTATTCAGTGACTGCAACATAGAAGGAAAAGTTCATAAAGCTCTTTGGGATTTGTGTGTCCTTAGCAGTCAGAGTTTGATTGCAATCCCCGAAAACTAGACACTGAGTCTGACTTCTGGTTAATCTGAATGACATATTCAAGGCTAAGTACTAGCTCAAGCTATCTAGGAGTGATCCAGCTCTAATAAAACCATCACTAGTCTGGGCTTGAACTTTATTTTGTAACTACAGTGCAGGGGACAATGATAACTTCAGTTTGGATCTTATGAATGATCCATGGTGTTGATGTCAAGTGCAGAAAACATCTATTGGAGAGTAAGGAACTTGAATTAACAGGCAGGTCAGTTAGTGACAACAATGCCACCACTCCCAAAAATCATCTTTGGTTCAAGGAAACAAGTGGGTTTATTCCAGTGAAAAAGAGACATGTACAATACATGGAGATTTAGTACAGCAAAGTGTCCTGGTCTCAGCTGGGATACAGTTAATTTTTTCCTAGTAACTGCACCTGAATCCAACATTATTTTTCCACTTAAATATGAGGAAAAAAATCTTGCCCGTGAGGGTGCTGGAGCCCTGAACAGGCTGCTCAGAGAGGTTGTGGAGTCTCTTTCTCTGGAGAGATTCCAAACCCACTTGGACATTGTGATCCTGGGCAAACTGCTGTGGGTGACCCTGCTTTGGCAGGACAGTGTGGACTAGATGATCCCCAGAGGTCCCTTTCAAGCCTCACCATGCTGGGATTCTGTCATGTTATGTTTTAATTCTGACTCCGTGAGGTAATCTAGCCCTTCTGGAACACATATATAAATATAAAATTATGATTCCTGAAAACAGATCATATTTTGAGATGAAAAAATGATACTCTTTTATGAGCAGACACTACATCCCTAAAACAAGACCAGACAACATTATTATTATTATAGAATCATAGAAATGTTTCATTTGGATAAGACCTTTAAGATCATTGAGTCCATCCATTATCTAACACAATCTATCCCTCCTCTGTGATGCACTGCAGAAAAAAAGAGCAGGTACTTCCAGCCACTGCCTGCTCTCTGTCTTACACCCAACTGAAGGAGAAGCATGGTTGAATGCTCACAAATAGACTGCCACCTGTTTCTTATTTCTGGCATATTTGTTTCTTCTGCGGCATGGCTGTTGGGCTGGTGGCTTAATGAGAAAAGCGTGTGGTTCCCAGCTATGTCTCTGGCAGCAATCCATTGAAAAGCTCCAAAGTCTAACTTGATCTACAGCCTCCCATAGAATTGGGAGAGGTGGAGAAAAGAAAGGGAAATAGTGCAGCTGACCATCAAGGCTACTTAGGGTCAGCGAGAGGGAGCTGTAGGAAGGAGATTTCAGATTGTGTTTCACCAGACAAGCAGAGATCAAAGGTGTCTTGTACTGCCACCTCCTTTCCTAACTCCTTCTCAGTTCAGCAGGCATCTCCAAAGCAAAGCAATCACTGCTTTGACTCCTTGTCCTCCTTCACCCAAAACCTCTCAGATGGTCTATGTGTGGCATGTGCTAGCAAATACAGAATTATAGAATTGTTTTGGTTGAAAAGGACCTGTAAGGCTATTGAGTCCAACCACGGTTCTGACAGCACCATGGCCACTAAACCATGTCCCAAAGTGCCAGGTCCACACATTTCTTGAACACTTCCAGGGATGGTGACTCCACCCCTCCCTGGGCAGCCTGTTCCAATGCCTGGCCACTCTTCCAGGATGGAAATGGTTTCTAATGTCCAACCTAAACCAGCCCTGGCACAGTTTCAGGCCATTTCTTCTTGTTCTATCACCTGATATGAGGAAGAAGAGACCGACCCTCCCCTCACTGCAGCCTCCTTTGAGGCTGGTGTACATAGATCCCTTCTGGCCAGTACAGTTAGCACTTTCTTGGAACAGAGAATTGAACTGTGAGGATTAAACAAGAAATGCAGCAGAAGCAGTTTACATGTTCACTTTGCTCCTCCAGTGGGGAGAAGATTTTGTCCTAAAAGCCTCTGAAAAAAGAGAGTACACAGAAAAAGTTCCAAACTGCCTTTTACGCACTTTGGAATTCCTCTGGCTTCCCTGAGGTTGCAGAGAGCAGCATTGGGTTTCTGTGGTTTGGTCGATATGCAAGTTGTTCCTGGAGTCTGCATTTTAGTATAGGTATGTCCCCAAGCAAACCTTTTACTCTGATCCTTTTCCATCAAGCTGGGGGAAAAAAATAGCTAAAAGGATCATAAATAATGAGCCTTTGATTTATTGCTTTCATAGCTCGAGGCTATTAACTGAAAATATGCACCTTATGGACATCTAACACTGCTTGGCTTTCCTGTAATGTGCAGCAGTCACAAAGCAGAGCAGATTTCTTTTCAAGCTATCTGCAGCACTGCAGTAGAAAGCAGACTCACCAGTATTGGCTTCATAGTCTCCAATAAATCTCTTGGTGAGAAAGCGCACAACCAGAGCTGTAAAACAATGAAAAAAACGTGGGGCTGTAATGGGAACCAAAATCAGTCCTTGCAGAACACATGTAATATCTTACTGGAAGAGTTAGTATAATATGAAACTGAGTTAATCTTTGACTTGCTCACATATTGTTCTGCAAATGCTTCTCTTTACACTCACAGGAAAAGAGCTGGGGCCAGGCTGTGGTAGCTAATGGAGAGTTTTTTGCAGGTCCAGCTGGAAATTACCCCTCAGATTCAGTGTGGCTGTTCAGTGCAGGGTACAGAGGGCTGTTTGTTGGGATTGCAGGTCTAACAATCTCACCTTCGGTTGGAAATCACTTAGACAAAGAGCAACAAGCCACTAAATTAAAAGTCAAATTCCACATTTAAGAGCTCAGTGTCATATAAGAAGTGAGGCTGATGGATGTAATGGCTCTTCCCAGCCTTAAAAATCCTCAGTCCTCCTCATGAAACCCATTAGTGATACCTAATCACATTCAGCAAAGAAACCCTATGGGCTCTGCACACATGGGTCATGCTGCAGCACCCTGGCCCTGCTTATTTCCTTTAGGCTGTGGTGCTTCCTTACGCTGATGGATTAGAGCATTTCCCTTTTTCTTGATCACTTTATAACACTTAAAATCCCAGTGTGGCAGCCTCTATTCCTGCAGTGGTTTCAGCTCAGCAGACTCCTTATCATTTGCAAAGCCAATTGGTTAATGGCTAAATAAAAGGGTTTGTTCTGCAAACAACTCTGTCATGGATTTCATTGAAAAAAATTTTTTTCTCACAGTGGACACTGGATCACCTCTTGAGTAACTTTAAATAAAATTGACTGTGCAGCTCCCTTCAACAAACTACCTAATATCAAAATGTGGTGGTTGCTTCAAATCCAAACCAATCAAATGTTTCAGAATCACAGAATTATAGAATTATAGAATCGCTTTGGTTGGAAAAAATCTTCTAAGATCAAGTCTAAAACTAAGTCCTGTGAAACCTCAGATCTGGCTTTGATAATATCCAAAATCACAAACTATACATTCGAAAGCAATAATGCTTGCTTTACCCTCTCTCCTTCTCCTTTCCTTTGAAAAAATAATACAAGACACATCTTGCATGCTGCTATTTGTCTGCAGAGCATAAAACATTTACAACATGTGAATAAAACCAGCTGGTCCCATTTGGGGGGTGTGGAGATTTAGCCAGAGTTAAATAATTTGCATGAGAGCAGGTAGAATCATTTGTAAGTACAGAACTCCCAAGGCAGTGCCCTTTCCTCTTCACTCCCTCCTCATGTTGGCGGCTCGCAGGGATCTACAGCAAATCCACCTCACAGATTATTCAGCATTTTCAAATAATTAAAAAAAAAGTACTTTGGATGTCCAAGCTGCCACGGCTAAGAGTTTTCACAGCCTTGGGTCTATCTGAGCTGCAAAGGAGCTCCTAAGCACAGGGGGAAGGAAAAGTACAGAGCTACACCTGTGGACTTACCTGTCTTGCCAACGCTACTGCCACCCAGCACCACCAGCTTGATGATTTTGTTGGGCACACAGTCTAAGACAGGATACTCTGGTATGGGGAGCAAGAGAAAGTTAGTAGAATACTGTGACATAGTATCCTGAGAGATGAGACGCATACCAGAAACGAGAGCTCTTCAACTCCACGAGGAGTTGGGGGAGAAAAGAAGGAAAACAGCTTCTCGGCGTCTGTTCTTGGCGGTAGATCCTTGGACAGAGAAGCCTTCTCATCTCATTTAAGTAGCTTTCCTGAGGAATGTTCGAGTGAGTGGCCTCCTCTTCCCGATGCCTCTGCTCAGACAGCAACTTTGGAAAGCAAAAGGAAACTTTTTGATCAGCCCCCGTGAAAACTGACTCCTCCATTCCCCAGCCAATCACAAGTGAAACCATGACATTCCTCCAGCCGGGCACCAGCCTGTGCCTCCATCAGCCACGCTCCCTTGCTTGCTGCTTTATCTCTCCCCACTGCCTGCTTTATGTGCTGTCCCTTGGCTCTTTGCTCAAACGAGATTCTTCTGGTTTACAGTCATCACGGGAGTGTTTGCAGCCAGATACGCTCACCCCCGTGCTCTGCTCTCATGCCACTTGGAATAATCCCGTTCTGCCTGTCCACTTCCTTTGCATTTTCAATGGGATTCATGCTCCGTTGTTCTCCCTCTCCTATTGTGTCCTGCAGTTGGGCCCCTTCAGAGCACTGAAGCTGATGGGACACTTCAGAAAAACACATTTCCACACCCCCCTTCCATTTTCAAGCAGCTGTAGGTCATTCCAAAATACTAGCTCACATATGTACCCTCCAAGATACATTTGATCTGCTGCTTTATACGTGTTGTTAGTCTTAATGGCCTGCTGGAATGCGGCTTAGCACTGGTTTGGGACACTGCAGTTTCTCCAAACATGGAAAAAGTGAATTTAAAGGCTGGTGACAGACTTGGGAAGGCTGGGGAAGGGCTCGGTGGGGTGAGCCAGACAGAGGGAATGAAGAAAAAATGACTTCTATAGGAGAACTCAGCATAGTTTAAGACAGCTGGCGGCTGCAAGGTCTGGTGGGATGACAGCATGTAACCGTACACTCACTACAATCAACTCCCAGTTATCAAAGATAATGGGGAGGGAAGAAAAAAGGGAAGAGCAGTGGGAAAGGAATGACCCAGATAGAGCAAAACTGTAAATAATAAAAACCAGATGCAAATTAAACTATAGAAAATACAACTAGAACATTTATCTTTGAAGGACTTCTTCAGAGAGGGTCTGTGAGGGGCAGAGGCAGCTTTAGGCAGCAGGGGCAAGAGGTGAGCCTGACAGGCTCCTGAGACATGTTCTCTGTCATGCTGCGTGGGAGACACGGATGTGAGCAGAGAGAAGCTCCACAAGATAATCCACCCACAGATAATAGGGTCCAGAGGATACAGATTTTCCCTGTCTTCTGTACACTCCTAGCAGGCAGAAAGTAGGCATGGCTCATTGCACAGAGAGTGCAGCCACCAAAAAGACTTTTTCTGTCCAGCCACTTTCATGCTGCTGCCTTCAATCACAGAATCATAGAATTACAGAATCATAGAATGCATTGGGTTGGAAGAGACCTTTGAAGGTCACCTAGTCCAACCTCCCCTGCAGTCAGCAGGGACATCTGCAACTAGACCAGATAGTTCAGAGCCCCATCAAGTCTGACCTTGAATGTCCATGGCATACACATCAAGTTCTCCCCAGCTGGTTTTAGAAGCCAGGGGTACAGTTGTGTGCTAGTGCAAGAGGATGGGAAGTCAGGCCAGGTCTCCAGATTAGTGCAGGTTTCCATAACCAAAAAGGATTCTTCAAAGACTGGAACAGATTGTCCAGGGAAGTGGTTGAATCACCATTCCTGGATGTATTTAAAAGCTGTTTAGATGTGGTGCTCAAGGAGATGGCATAGTAGTGGCCCTGGCAGAGACAGATAATGGTTGGACTTGATTATCTTAAAGGTCTTTCCCAGCCATGGTGACTCTGTGATTAATACCCACTTCCCTGGGGGCTGGGTTGTCAAGTGATGCAAATTTCCACACCAGCATCAGAGAGGACATGCTGAGTGTGAACAGGCTTTAGAAGAATCCAGCTGTGGTGTGCAGCAGGCCAGTGAAATAAACACAAGATTTGGATGATTTATGGTTATGTTGCTTTTCTAAAGCTCTATTTCCCCTTGAAAAACTACCTTCTGAAGCAGAGTTGCTGTGTAAGCACCAAGTGTTATTACTTTGATCATTGTGACAATCAGCTGATGAAGAGGTGGAACAAAATGTCTGGAGGGCCACTCAGCTCAGGATACTGAGAAGGAGCCACCAGATCTTGTGTCTTTTGGGACACAGCCCCTCTGTGAATGGTTTTCCGTTCTCTCAGTGTAAATTTGCTTCCAGATTTTTGCAAAAACCCAAGCACTGAAAAATCCTTTCCAGGAAATTTTATTACTGGGATGCTTTAATCTCAGACAAGTTTTGTAACAACAGGCAAAAAGAGAGGAGGAATAGGAAAAACACTCAAAACCTTGTGGTCAATTAACAGGGCACTTTGAAATATGCTTTTGAGCTGGACACATTCTAAATCTCTGCCTCTCTAAGTGTAGGATGCTGGAACCTTTGCTACCATTTGCTATTAAAAGCACATGTTAGTGAGTAATACAAAAGTTCTCCTAAAAGTGCAGACAGTAATGTATCTGCCAGCTTCTAGATGGCCAGAAGAGTTTCAGCCCGGGATAAAAACCCAGATAAGTTAAGCAAGGTAACAGAGAATATTCTACATGAACAAAGATGTTCCTAGAAGAACGCAGATCTGCTGGCTTGCACAAAAAGTGAGGCAACACAATCAACAGAAACAGAATTCAAGTCCTTTTTGGCAGTCAGATGTTGTACTAGCGCTGAGGAACTCCAGAAGGAGCTCACAAAACCAAGTGAGTGCACATAAAGTTGATGGGTAGGCTTTAATCTAGGTAAACGTAAGGCATCTAAGGAAAAAGAATGTAAACTGTACTTAAATGATGCTGAACTTGGACATGGCATTCACAAATTAGGGAAGAGACCTTAGAGTCCTCACTGGCAGTTTACACCCAGCAGCTCAGTGTGCAATAGCAGTACAAAAAGCCCACAAAAGGTTGGATATCCTGGGAAGGGGAATGGAGAAGGCGGCACAGGGTATCGGTTTGATGCTTACACAAACCCTTGGAGCATCCTCATTGCCAGTGCAGAATGCACACCGTCCTCTGTGCCACAAAACCACAGTGGGAGCTGTGAAGGCTCAGAGCAAGGCACCAAACCTCATCCATCACGGGTGTGGAGCAGCTGCTGTGTGAGGAGAGGCTGGAAAAGCTGTTTGCCATATGCTTGTACAGACACTGGTTCTGACACAAGAGAGGAGATGTGTGGGGGTAGGAATGAAAGACCAGCAGTGGAGGAAATGTTAAACTGCTGCTTTTGGCAGCTGTGGTGGCTTCTGGTTGCTTAAAGCAAATGCAAAAGCAGTTTTAGGTTGTCTCTTGGAAATGGACCAACTGATTCCTAGTTCCTTTGATTCCATCTAAATTTTCAAGTCCAGGATTCTCATGCTTTTAAACAAAGCTTGTTTCCACTGTGTACAAAAGTCTCTGTCCAGAGAGAAAAGTTGTTTCATTTATCACTATCACTATCACTATTACTGTTGTTATTATGGTATTTTTTAAAAAGGCAGCATGTTCTCCAAAAGTTTTAAATCTATTCTCAAACTTCTTTCCTTTCTGCCCTCAAAATCATAACTTTTAGACTCTCAATTCTGAAAGAATTGGAATAAGATCTGGAATCAAGTCCAGAGGCTTTCAAATCCAATCCTTATCTGATTTTCTAGATTGCCAGAAGAGTCTTTTCACTGAGCGAACCCATGCAGAAGGACTCACACTATTTGAGGTTGTATAACCCTTGGCATGTGGCACAAGAATTGTTTTTAAAAGAGATTGCCATTGTTTGCACACAATGGACTTATATTTAGCTAAGAAAACCCTGTTTAAACGCGAGTTCTCTTGGAAAAACAATAGCTCAAATGAGAGGCAGAATGTTTGCAGTACTCAGAGCAGCTCTGAAAACATTTGGATGGTTCTGGAGATTTCACTGATCACTCCTCGGGTCGCTCCACACGAAGATGTGTGCCTTTGCATGTTGCACAGTGATTATGTTATTTCCACATCGAATTTTTTACAGATTTATTTATTGGTCTGTGTTGCTCTTGGCTGTGGTTTGTAGAATATTTTCTATTTTTATCATTGTTGGCACTCCAGCACATCTTCAGAGAGGAAACATTCTAAAAATACAAATATTTGCCATTGCCATAGTGCTTTTTGTATGAGGGTGTTATAATTGCTTTAAAAACTGGGTACAATTATTCCTCATATGTTTTACAAAGGGAGTAACAGATGAGCAGAGACAGAGTGACCTTCCTAATATAACAGAATCCCAGAATCACAGAATCACAGCATGGTGGGGATTTGAAGGGACCTCTGAAGATCATCCAGTCCAAACCCTAGCACTGATAAAGAAGAGTCATGCACAGCAGCTTGCCCAGAATCACAAGGTCCAAGGAGGTTTGGAGTGTCTCCAGAAAAAAAGACTCCTAACCTCTCTGAGCAGCCTGGTCCAGGGCTCCTGCACCCTCTAAGTCAGTAAGTTTTTCTTTATAAGATCACCAGTGGTGGTTGTTTTCACCCTTTCCCATTCTGCCTTCCACTGGCCAAAATGATCTTTCTTCTCGAAGTCTCTTTGCAATGATTACATTTGCAGATTCATCTCTGCAGCTTCATCTGACCATCTTTATGCTTTGTTGCAAACCTGGAGTCCAAAAGCCAGTTCTCACAATGCACTAAAGTCGTGTTTTTAACCACCTTTGTGTTGCTGGTAACTAAAAATGCTCATAGGTGGAAAAGGCAAATAAAAAGCATCTTTGCAGGAGATAAGAATGCGATAGAATTAATACCACTCTGCTCGAAGCCTGATCACAGGTAACATGCATTAACAACTCAGCCATGTGCTTCAGAAGATGTTGTCTGGGGATAATACTGCCATTTCAGTACCATAACTGTACACAGCACAAAGTTGTGCTGATCCCAAAGCCAAAGGGGAAGGAAGTGTCCTCAGATGCTATTGCAACAGCCGTGATAAATCATATTTGAGTTTATTTTGGGATGTGAGGGAGGTAATCACTTAAAACTGCAGTTCAGTTTGGTCAGACACTATACAGGTCCCACTAGGTCTGTATTTCCTGTCCCTAATTTCATTGCCATTCATGGCAACCCTGCCAGAAGCAACTGTCCTTTTTTACTTTTAGCATATTTTAAAAGGATTTCAGTATTTTTTTAGGTTGCCAAATACTCTCCCTTGGGAGCCTGTTGTAGATGACGTGGAAAGTACAATGTGTGTGTGAGAGAACATCGCTGCAGGCGAGCAGCTCAAAGAGAATGGAAACATCTTGGCCTCATAAAAAAGTTTGTGCTTTGGAAACTGAACCATCCTTCCTTCTCTGCAGATATTCCTGCAAGGTCAGGGCTGGAGTATGGGAGGGTATGTGGAATCAGTCCCATCACCACTGATGATGTGCTTTACGCACAGCATGACCCAAAGGCCTCCAGCCACGTTCATCAACACTTCTCCACAGTGTCCAGCTTGGAGTTAATGCCAAACATGAGTCAGGCTCCTTCCAGGTGTGAGGTTTGACACCATTCTGTAGATCTGATCATCCAGACGCCAAACATTTATATGAATCGCTGGGTTCAGGAGGTTGGGTGTCATTTTTCAGTGGTGCTCAGTGACAGGACAAAGGGTAATGGACACAATCTTGCACGTAAGTTCTACCTAAACATGAGGAAGAACTTCTTTAAGGATGAGGAAGCTCTGGAACAGGCTGCCCACAGAGGTGGTAGAGTCTCCATCTCTGGAGTTGTTCCTCTGTGACCTTTTCTAGGTAAACCTGACTTGATCTCCAGAGGTCTCTTCCACCTCCTGCCATTCTGTGATTCTGTTGATACTGTTTTTCTCCAATGTGTGATTGCTTTTGGGGTGAGCTCTGTGAAGGGCTATATGGCAACTCCTACCATTCTGTCATTCTGTTGATACTGTTTTTCTCCAATGTGTAATTGCTTTTGGGGTGAGCTCTGTGAAGGGCTATATGGCAATCTGGAACATTTTTCACTCCTGGGATTACAATAGACACAGTTGTCATTTGTAGTGCTGTGCTCTGAAAGAATACTTGTTGTGATTCTGCTGAAACAGGGGCTCATGGTACAGAACAGCAAGGGATTATTGTGGTGCAAACCCACTGTCCAGCTCCATCATCACACCAGGCATTGCTGTAAAACCCATTTGTAGGTGCTCACAACCACTGAAAAGAGTCTCAGGAAACACATAGTTGTTTGAGCACTACACCTTCGAGGTGTTTTAGTGCTCTGAGGTGGTTGTGGCCTCCCTTGCTGGGGGTTTTGATGACATCCCCCAGCTCCAGCCCTCCAGTTTCACTGGTGACACATGCAACGCTTGTCTCACCAGGGCCTCCAGTCACCTTGCTGGGGTGAGGGGATTATCAGTCTCTCGTCTCAAGTGACAAGTGACACAGCATGAGGAACCAGCCTCAAGTTGCACCAGTGGATGTTTAAGCTGGACACAAGGCACATTTTCTTCCTCCCTTTTGGGCTGTCAAGCTCTGGAACTAGCTGCCAAGGGCAGTGGTGGAGTCCCTGTTCCTGCAGGGGTCTCAAAGCCATGGAGATGTGGTGCTGAGGTACATGGTTTAGTGGTGACTCGGTAGTGCTGGGTTAAGAGTTGGACTCGATTATATTAAAGGTCTTTTCCAGCCAAAACGATTCTATGACTGAAGCACTTCTTGCCCACCACCATCCCCACAGTTGCACAGACCAAAGCATCCTTAGCCCCATTTCAGCACAGCCCAGCCTTGCAGTGACCCCGAGGGAGACCTAGAGGGATGGAGCCTCACAAACTCCAACTATCCGGAGAGGAGTGCTCGGAGCCAGCGGGCCCGAAGACAGGAGGAACGCCTTAGTCACTGGTCGCGACGCGCAGCCGGCGCCATTTGTGCGCTGCACCGCCGGCGCCCGGCCCCATTTGGCGGTTGCTCCACCTGCGGCTCCGGCTGCCGCTGTCAGTTGGGCGGCTGCGTCCCAACATGGCGCCGGCGGCAGCGGCCGCGGGGCCCGGGGCCGCGTCGGGCGAATGGAAATACTGATGACGGTCCGGAGACTCGCCTCCATCTGTACCATGGTGAGAGCTGCCGCCAGCCGGGCGCGTCCGTGCCGGAGCCCCGGGGGCAAGGGGACAGACCGGCCGGTGAGGGGCCCCGGTGGCGGGAGCCGCCCCGGCCCCGTGCTGAGGGGTGAGGAGGGCCCCGCAGCGGCCGGTTGAAAGAATTAGTAAAAGTAGTTAAAAGCCAAGGTTTGTGGAAGGCATTGCGCTCGTCTGGGTAGGAGTGTGTCTGTGGGAGGTGGCGGGACACCCCGCTGCCCGCGCACCCCCTAGGAAGGCACTGCCGGACCGCTGCTGGGAACCGGGCGAGGAGGTGGCAGCGGGGAGCCGCGGCGGGAGTGGCTGTGCCAGGCAAGGGGCACGGAGGAGGGGCAGTAGCTGGAGGGAGGCTGAGCGTGGAGGGACAGCCCGGCTGCTCTGCGCCGATATTTTGAGGAGTTCGAAGGAATTTGGGCCTAATCCGGGTGGGGAAAGGTGGCTGGGAGAGCCCTCTGGAAAAAGCAGGACTCGCTTCCTTGGGGTGGGTGTGTCAGCTGCCGGCTGCTCGCAGAAACGTGTCAGAGGGCAGGTGGATGCTTCCTTACAGAGGGAGGAACTAAGGGAGTTATTGAACAGTAATTTTATTTTTTTTCTAGCTCGCATCACAGTTGTTGACAACTCAGCTCAGTGCCATGGTTGTTCAACTAATTTATGAAATCTCTGTAATCATTTCATATGAATGCATATAACAGGGTGTATCACCCATCAGAACCTAGCTGATAATTGCATGATTATGCAGAATTTTTAATGAAGTTACATTGCTACCTAAATAGAGGCCAGCAAGTGGTTCGTCTAGCACTGAAACAGCGCTGACTCATAACAAAATATTGCATCTTAATGATACGCCAGCAAAAACATTTCACAGAAGTGCTTGCTGTAAGGAGATTGATCAATAGAAATGATAGCAGGGTTTCAGATTGCAGAATCTAATGTCAAATCAAGCTGAGGGGATTCAGGGTTAGTATTTTGGTTTTTACAGCCCCATATTGTAATTGCTTCAAGTGGTCAAGCTTCAGTTTTTAAGTCTCATTTGACAGAGGAGTGGCCTTAAAAGGGGCCCTCAGCTTAGAGGGAGTGATTTCATGGGTGTGTGAAGGGTGCAGACTTTTTCTGCTTCCTTTCCTTCTAGGTACTAACTACCAGTTTTAATTAACTTCAGATTTAATTGAAGTGAACCACAGTGGTGCCGCACAAAGCTGAGTGTTTGCAATCTCATACTAATACCCTTAACACAAGAGATTAATTTTTATTTTTAAATTTGTGGCAGCGGTTCCCTCATCTTAAAACTTTTGAAGTGTCACAGAAGATTTCCCAGAACTTCATTCTTCAGTAATCTCAACATGATTTATATTTTTAATTGCCCATCATCAACACAGGTGAAATTAAGGTCAGGAGAGGTGGCTGAATCATGATTTTGCTGTGGAGCTCCGCACTCCAGAGGCAAGCGATTGACTCAATCCCAGATAATATTTTGGATACGTTCCTGACATCAGATGACTGAGCCTCAGATTAAGAGGGCAAATGTAAGGCAGGGATTTTTCTAGGAGTTCCTGGCCAGACCTGCACACAGCCATCCAGCATCTGTGATTCGTGTTTAGAGACTTTGGCTATGCATACCAGTTGTGTCAGTCATGGATTCAGTTTTGTTTCTGTACTTACCTTGATTTTGCTTGGGGTGGTAGAAGAATGTGGAGCAGATGCAGGTCCTAATGTCCTTTCCAAAGTCCTATAGTTGTTTTATTTTGTTTTTCCTAAGACTTTATTGCAGCTTTGGAGAAGCAGGTTCTCTTTAACTGTTTTTTGTTTTAAGAAGAGAACCTTCTGTTTCATTTCTCTGCAGAAAAATTTGAGCAGTGCTGCTAGCACTGAGCGATTGTGTAAAACTTGCATCACCCTTTCTATAAAGCTGTTTGGTCAAATGCTGTGTAATTTTTCAGCATCAATAGTTTAGGTAATTTACCTAATCTTGCTGTTAATCTCACTTCTGTGGTTTTGGTTTTTTTTCTTTTTCTATTTTTTTTTTTCCAGCTAACCAAGGAAAATTAAGATCTGACTGCTGTATTTTACAATTGAATCAGTTTATTCGCATGTACTTCAGTTAATGTCCAGTGAATCCAATTACTGTGAGTTTTGTCATAATGTCACTTTGAAAAACCTCACCCTTCCTTATTAAAACATGTAATCATGTTAACAAAGTCTCTTTGGGAAATTGCTTCCTTCAGCATTTTGCTACTATGTAGTGTAAAATACATAGCTTTTACAGCACTTCTAGGCACCACTTCAGGCTGAAAGCTGAAACACAGGTTTGTGGCATTCCCAGACCCCTCATCACAGTTAGTCACCGTCACAGGGACTGGCACTTCAGATTTTCCATCTCAGACACTCCACTCTTCTGTAGTTTCTCTTTGCAAATTAAATTAAATAGCAGATCTTGTTAGCAGTAATGTAGTTATAACTTTAGTCATATCCCTTACCTTAAAGTAACTTGCAGGTTTTTGCACTGTGGATCACCAATCCTGTGCCTCATGATCATGACATTTCCTTATGTGAGCACCATCCTTTTTTCAGCAATTGCATAACTTTCATGTGGCATTATGAAGATTAGAAACTGGGAGGAAAATACTTGTGCGTTTGACTATGATTCATTGCTTGGTAAGGCTGCTGACACCATATGGCAAGACACATCCATAGCCAGGAGCTGCTGACTAGAGCTATGGTTCTCTGCTGTGTCCCCATGACTTTATTTTGTTTTCCAGCCCTTATCTTTATCAGGGATTCTAGTTTTTGTTTTCTTTTTGCAAGCAATTTAAAAATCACCCTGGAGAGTGAAACAAAACACTTCTGAGGTGTTTTGCTGCCCTTCATGAATAATGCATAGTTTCTGTTTCAGAAATATTTAAAAGTACTATCTTTGTAGTTTTGTGGTTGTGGACAGTTCTCAAATCTCTCTTGTCAACCTCTTTCTTGAGCAAGGAGAGATGAATTTCCATGAGTCTGACTGCATCATTTTATCCAGGATCTGCCTGATGCATTTCAGGGGAATGAAACACTTGGCTGTACAACTGAGTTTTTACGTTAAGAGTCAGAGGGGCTTTTTTGTATTGGCAATAAAGCACAGATCTGATCTTTCCCTCTCTGGCAGCTGATTTTGTGAGAAGTCTGTAGTAAGCTGTTAACAGAAATTATTGGTCTTTCTTGGTCAACTAATTAGGGGCACTTCCCCATGATCATGTCTAATTGTTTGCTAAACCAGTAAGACATGCCTGAAGATCTCAAATCCAGTCTACAAATTTGTGGTAGCCTTATTCTACTCTGAATCAGCCTGATGTGGGTATAATTATTAACTCCAGTGCTGGAGAAGAGATGACTGAGTCATTTGTAAGTAATACATTTCCATTTGCTGCCTGAATAATTTACACAACTCAGTTCTAGCAGGGCTTTCATGTCCCCGATGTATAATGTTTGGCTTGCTGCTGTTTTCACCTGTATTCATAGCACTTTATTTTAGCTTTATCAGAGAAATAGCACTTGTACCTGGGAAGGTATCACTGAGGAAGTGGGAGAAAGTAGAGCTAGCTAAGGAGACTTCTGTTATCAGCAGTACTTGATTGACCTAAGCTGAAGGTCACAGATACTTCCCCTGGCACAACTTGAGGCCATTTCCTCCCATCCTGTTAGTTGCTACTTTGGAGAACAAAACACCAACCACCTCACTCCAACCTCCTTTGAGTGAGTTCTAAAGAACTGTACTTCTTCCTCTTAATCCAGCATCCTTTCCATACATTTTTAAGTGGAGCCTAGTTTTACTATGTGATTTTAAACAGCATAAAATGACAGTGTTTCATAAGTGTCTGCGGCTTACTTTACCCTTATGCAAATCCTGTGGACCTTGCAAGACCAGCTCCTAATTGAGTAAGCATTTACACAAAGCAGTTTACAAAGCATTCTGTATTAATTTATTTAAAAACACTCTAATGAAGACTTCAGAATTTGAACCCTTCCATAGCAGTAAACAGATTTTGAAATACAGCATTTTCTAATCTCAGTGTGATCTCCATGGTACTGCTGATAGCCAAAGTTCTACTCCCTGTTGAAGAACAAGCAGAACCAGCCTTTCCTCTGTGTGATTAAGAAGATGATTCTATAGTATTTGGAATCATAGAGTCATGAAAAGTCTGTGCCACTGTTACACCTGCTCCTTTCAAGATTATCAGTATGGTTTGCCTGCATAAGCACTCAAAGTGCTGGAATCCAAAGTTCAATTTGCTATCATTGGTTATGCCTCAAAGGGCAGCCTTCCTAGGTGCCTGAAAAGGGATAATTTCAAACCCTGAATCACAGTGATAGCTGAGATGACAACTCTTTTTATCTGGCTTCAGTGCTCCACAACCCAGGAGCTTTAAAGGATGGAGCAATATCCAGTTCTCTGTTTAGAAAAAGCATGGCAGCATGTTTTATAAATTTTAGCAATACAACCCCAGTTCTTCCACTTTCTGCACTCTTTAACAGGGTAATTTTAATCGTCCTGAAGCTGGAGCTATTACCACAGTCAGTCCAACAAAGTGAATGCAGGCAGGCTGTATGGAATGCATCATCTCTGCAACTTGCTTTCCTGGAAGGTTTTAAGTAGCTCTGGCTTGGCCTACTCGTTCTTTCTCACTTTTTTTGGTGTGATTTGTTTTGTTTGTTCAGTCATTGAAAGTCACCCTTCAGCCATGCAGTATATTTAAACTTCTCTAATTGGGACTGCTTCACTGGAGTGAAAACTGGCTGATGGCCAGGCCCTCTGAGTGGTGGGGAATGGAACTAAATCCAGTTGGTGGCTGGTCACCAGTGGTGTTCCCCTGGAATCAGTACTGCCACCAGTTCTCTTTAATATCTTTATTGAAGATCTGGATGAGGGCATCAGGGGCACCCAACTCAGTAAGTCGCAGGTGACACCAAGTTGAGTGGGAGTGTTGATCTGCTTTTGGATAGGGAGGCTCTGCAGAGGGATCTGGGCAGGCTGGATGAGTGGGCCAAGGCCAGTGGTATGAGCTTCAACAAGACCAAGTGTGAGGTCCTGCACTTGGGTCATAAACAACCCCGTGAATGCTCCAGCTTGGGCCAGAGTGGCTGTAAATTGCCTAGCAGAAAAGGACCCAGAGGTGCTGGTTGACAGCAGCTGAAGATAAACCAGCAGTGTGCTCAGGTGGTCAGGAAGACCACCAACATCCCTGCTTGGATCAGCAATAGTGTGGACATCAGGATCAGGACAGGGATCATTCCCATGTATTCAGCACTGATGAAACCACACCTTGCATCCTGGGTTCAGTTTCGAGCCTCTCACTCCAAGAAGGACATTGAAGTGCTGGAGTGCAGAGAAGTGCAGCAAAACTGGTGAAGGGTGTAAAGCACAGGTCTTGAGGAGTGGCTGAGGGTACTTGGAGTTGTGCAACCTGGAGAAAAGGAAGCTTGGGGAAGACCTTGTGTCTCTCTACAACTTCCCAATAGGAGGTTGGAGCCAGGTGGGGGGTGATCTCTTCTCTCAAGGAACAAGTGACAGGATGATAAGAAACAACCTCAAGTTGCACCAGAAACAGTTTAGGATGGACATTAGGAATTTTTTTTTGTTTTTTCCCCAGAAAGGGTTGTCAGGCTCTGGATGAGGCTGCCTGGTGCAGTGGTGGAGTCCCCGTCCCTGGGAGGATTTAAAAGATGTGCAGGCATGATGCCACTGGGCATGGATTAGTGGTGGACTTGGTGATCTTAAAGTTCTTTTACAAGCTAAATGATTCCATTGCTCTGTCATGGTGCCTCAGAACCTTTATGCCCAACTGGAAAGCTGCTTCCCAACCTTTTTTCAAATGTTAAACCTAATTCAAATGTACCCTAATTTATTAAGAAGAAAGAGTCAGATGAAAAATTAAAGACTTCAGCCAGACCTGGGTACCAGGTATATTCTGGGCACTGAAATACTTCTTCAATATCTTTCTCTTTTTTTGCTCTTCCTTAAGGGGGATTCCTTTTGCAGGCAGGTATGTGCTGTGTACTCAGTGGAACCAGCTGGTTTTAATCCAGAAGCTGAGTTAGCATGGTCTTGAGCCCAAGCTAGTATATCATGAGGGGTTTTTATTTTCAGCAGGCTGTTCCACCAACCATGCTGCGCAGCTTCCCAGCAGGCGTGCAGCTGTAAGAAAACTTCAGAGATAGCCTAAGATGTGATACTTTAATTACTTCATTTGAACTGAGTGGTATTAATTGCAATGGGAGAAGGATAAAGGGCTTATGTAGAAGACTTACAATGTGGAAATTGATATTTTTGCCTGAGTTAAAGAAATAGGAATTTATCCATGAGGAAAGGCCATGTCTTCGGGTTTCCATGGGCTGGATGGAGAGTGTTCTAAATGAATTGATTCTCTAGCTTGTTAAAAGTAATCTACTGATGGGATTAGTCTTGAGCTCATTTTAGACAGGGCTAAAGCAACTGAAATTTATAGGCAAGCATAGAAACTGTACATTGAATAGTGTTTTAAACTGCAGATCAGTGCTTATAAGTGCTTAAAGGGTGGCTGTCAGGAGGACGAGACCAGTTCTTTGTCAGTGGTGCCCAGTGACAGGTTGAAGGGTGCCCAGAGAGGTGGTGGCATCTCCATTACTGGAGACATTCAAAACCATCTGGATGCCATCCTGTGCAACCTGCTCTGGGTCAGCCTGCCTTTGTAGGGGGCTTGGACTAGATGACTCCCAGAGGTGCTTTCCAGCTCCTATCTTTCTGTGATTGGGTGAATTTTGTAAATTAAAATCCATCTTTTAAAAAGTTCTCTTCTAAAAATCTCTTGTGGTCTACACATGAATTCTGCATGGATCATCTAAAACAGTGGAACACCCCAAAATCAAGCACAGCAGTGGCTTAGACATTTTGTAGGTTTTGTTGTTGTGGTTTTTTTTTTTTAAGACAAGCTTCACAGTTCTTATCCTTCTTATACTTTTCATCTTTATGATCTTTTAAAAATCCAAATAGCATTGTTTTGCCAAGTGTGCTATCTCTTGAGGTCTCTAAATGTCCATGTCCTAAAAAATGAAACAAACCTCGAGTATCTTGTCTCATTAGGTTGAGCTAGTGATGAATGGTTATAGAATGGTTATAAATCCATTGGCAGTCTGCTGCTCCATGGATTTTCCTGTATAATTACAGCAAGTAAAATACTGCTTGCACTGCAGCCACCTTTAATGACTTATTTTAATGGCTGTAATTCTTTTTGTATCTTCACTTACTATTCTTCTTCTTTCATCATAAGGTTCTTGATTTTTTTTACAGTACTTCTTCCTGTCTTCCAGCCTGTCCCATGAAGATGTTCCACTTCCACCTGAGTAGTTCAGTTGCTAATAGCTAGTGGGTTATGCTAATGTGAGACACTGCAGTGGTCAATCAAAGCAGATGTGAAACCAGCATCCTTCAAAATGTTGCAGGACAGCTGCCTGAATTGAGCCCTCCTCGTGTCCTGGCTTTAATTCCTGATAGAATTAGAGCTTAGCAACAGTAAATGCCATAAACTTCTCTGCTTCTCATTGCCAAATCCTGAGGTTGTTGCAGAGAAGACAGTGAGATCTTCCTGCTTGTAACCCTTTCCCATCATTTGCTTTGTGATTTTATTTCCTTCCCCCCCACACACACAAAATTTTATAGCTTCATTGCCTCTCTGCTCACTGTTTCCTTTAAGCAGCAGTACAGCATTGACCTGATTATTTTTGACAAGAGTTCTGAATAACATTGAGGAAACTGACACAATGTTGTGCTAATTTTGAGCCTTTTCTTACTGAAGCAGCAGCTGCTTCATGCTCAAAAGGTCTGCTTGCATGCTATCACGATAGTTCCACATTGCTTTTATAACTGTTCCCACGTCCACAAAACTACCTTCATCACAGCAAAAAGTAGATAATTGTAAATGCAAGTGTGAATTCCTCCCAAGCGTGAGAGTGTTAGCTCAGGATAAAAAATGGTGACTGGTAGTGTTGGTTAGTCTGTAATAATTCATGGGGTCACAACCACCCCATGAATGCTCCAGGCTTGGGGCAGAGTGGCTGGAAACTGCACAACAGAGAAGGACTTGGAGGTGTTGGTCCACATCAGCTGAAGATGAACCAGTGTGTGCCTGGACAGCCAGGAAGAACACCTGTATCCTGTCTTGGATCATCAGTAATTAGGTCAGCAGGACCAGCATCCCCTGTACTGGGCACTGGTGAGGATATGCCTTGGATAGCAGGCTTTGTTTTGGGCCCCTCATGCCAAGAAAGACATTGAGGTACTGGAGCAGGTTCAGAGAAGTTCAGTACTGGGAAAGGGTCTGGAGAACAGGGCTGGTGAAGAGCAACTAAGGAAACTGGGGTTGTTCAGCCTAGAGAAGAGGAGGCCGAGAGAAGAACTTGTGGCTCTCTAAAACTCCCTGAAAAAAAGTTGGAGTGAGATGGTCTCTTCTCCCACATAACAAGGGCAAACAGGCTTAAGCTGCACCAGGGCAGGTTTGGTTTGGATATTAGGAATAATTTCTTCCCTTACAGACTGATTAAGCCCTGTCTCAGGCTGCCAAGTACAGTGGTGGAGTGCCCAACCCTGGAGGTGTTCAGAAGCCATGTAGATGTGGTGTTGAGGGACATGGTTTAGTGACCTCGCAGTGCAGAGTACAGTTGGACTTTATAACCTTGGAGATCTTTTTCCAGCCTTTATGATTCTGTGAAGGGTTTTTCCTAACCTTTATGATTCTATGAATAGTCCGTAGAATAGAATTCTATTAATTATTCTCAACCAGGTTTTGCAGAGGATCAGGATTTCACTAAAACTCAGTAAAATTCATAGTACTAAAAAGAGTAGAAGTGCTAACTTGAGGCAAGAGCCATGTGGATGCTGGGCATGGATTTCTCATTAGCTGACTGCAGTTCATGTTCTGAGCTGTGTAGTTGTTATAATCACTTGTTCTTCCGTTCATCAATAGCTTCAGAAGAACACTTTAGCTCTGAGCCTTATTATCCTTTCTACCCTAATGATATTTGTGTAGTGACTTACCCTCATCTTCCAGCAGTAATTTCTTCTCCTGATTCTTGTCAGATAAGTGGATACAAATGTATGAGCTCTTTGTCTATACAAGCAATTACAAATTCTAACATGTTTAAGGGTGTAGAAGTATTTAAGTTCCTAGAAGCTTGATAGGTTTCCAGTTTCTGAAATCAATTAGTGCTAGACCAGGCAAAATGCTCCTTGGTTTTGCAGGAGTAGTGACAAATGGTTTGTAGAGCTTCTAAGAGACCATAATGCCTAAGCATACTTCTTTCTTGTCTTGTTTTGGTGGTGCAGTGAGTTAGGAGGGTAATCTGGTTAAGTTGGAAGGCTGTTACTACTTTTTCCATTTGAATGGTGTAATGAACTGGAAATAAGTCTTTAAACCTTTTCCAGTTGCCAAGACGGACTCACACTTTAGGTGCTGGAAGAGTTGTTTTTCAGTTAAATTTGAACTATCATCTCATTTGGGGTGACTTGGTTGGATGGCTGCCTCAAGAGTGTTGAAACTGGTCTTTCCACATCCCTTTTCACTTTATCATCCTTTTTGTTTTACCAAGCTCAGCAAAACCTGCATTAGAGACCTTCTGGGTAAAGACTGGTTTTGCTCAACCTTGTCTTCCATTATGTATCTAATGTTGGAGTAATGTCCCTCACTGAGTTGGAATGAAACATGGAGAAAAGCTTGAATGTTAACAGTTCCCTGTGCTGTTGTCAGATGCCCTAAGCTTGAGTATATGGGATTTTTCTTTTAAAGGGTGTTCTTTGTCTTTTCTGGTGGAAGTCAGTGAACACAGATGTTCTTTGAATCACAGAATCATAAAGTCCTTTTGTTTGAAAAAGGCCTTTAAGATCATTAAATCCAACTATTACCTAACTCTACTAGGTGTGGTGCTAAACAGTGGCCCTCAGCACCACAGTTCTGTGTCTTTTAAACACATGAAAGGATGGGTATTCAGTCACCTCCCTTGGGAGCCTGTTTCCATGTTTGAGAATCCTTTCAGCAAAGAAGTTTCTTCTGAAGTGTTGGAGCGGGTCCAGAAGAGGGCTGGAG
This sequence comes from Semnornis frantzii, assembly GCA_013399775.1. Lineage (NCBI taxonomy): Eukaryota > Metazoa > Chordata > Aves > Piciformes > Ramphastidae > Semnornis > Semnornis frantzii. The sequence goes on from VWYK01074048.1 coordinate 31,160, forward strand.
CAGCTCTCCTATGAGGACAGGCTGAGAGAATTGGGGCTCTGCAGCCTGGAGAAGAGAAGGCTTTGAGAAGACCTTATAGTAGCCTTCCAGTATCTGATGGGCGCCTACAGGAAGGCTGGGGAGGGACTACTGACAAGGTCTTGTAATGACAGGACAAGGGGCAATGGGTTTAAACTGGCAGAGGGGAGATTTGGACTGGATGTTAGGAGGAAGCTGTTTGCAGTGAGGGTAGTGAGGCACTGGAACAGGTTGCCCAGGAAGGTTGTGGCTGCTCCCTCCCTGGAGGTGTTCAAGGCCATGTTGGACGAGGCCTTGAGCTGTGCTAATGGGAGGTGTCCCTGCCTATGGCAGGGGGTTGGAACTGGATGATCCTTGAGGTTCCTTCCAACCTTACCATTCCATGATGTCTAACCTAAACCTCCCCTGGTGCTTGAGGGCATTTTCTCATGTCACTAGGGTGTAGAGACCAATACCCATCTGTCTCCAGTATCTTTTCAGAGAGTTGTGGAGAGCCAAATGGTGTCCCCTCAACCTCCTTTACTTGAGACCAGACAACTCCAGTTGCATCAGCTGCTCCTCACAGGACTTGTGCTCTACACCCTTAACCAGCTTTGTTGCTCTTCTCTGGACCCACTCCAGCACCTCAATGTCCTTGAAGCGAGTGGCTTAAAAATTGAACTCAGTATCTGGGGTACTACTAAAATAACTTTCACTAAAATACAGCTAAATATCAAACTTAATACATGAGATAATATCTGACTTCTCATTGCTAGCCCAAATCAAGTAAATCCATCCTATAAAAACTGTATGGCTACATCCTTGAGACTCCTAGGAGGCCCAAGTAAGTGCTCTCAAGGAACCGCTCTGCTACTCCATTTCAGGAAGAGATGATCAAACTTTCTGCTCACGACTGTGTGAGCAGGAAGCAAACACAAATTTATTCAACCAACACATAATTACCCAGGGAGGGAAACATCCCCCCCAGTTTAACTGAAGTGGCAGTACTGGTTTACTTACATAATTAGACTCCCTGAGAGCTGCGGATTTCACACTTCCATATTGGTGGGGGAGGTGACAAGTTTCATCAAACTTCTAATCAGGATTTGTAATTTTCTAGAAATTACTGTGACTTAAAATGTCCTCTCAGAGGTTGGGTTCACATTGCAAGAGCTCATCTATTATTTTCATTCTAAATTTCTGCTGTTCAGAGTAATTTAAACTGAATTCACAAGCCTGTGGATTTTACAGCTACTTCTTCCTTAATCTTGAAACATGCAGCAGCTCTTTTCTTGCAGATAGCTCTTCTGTGTCTAGGTCTGGTTTGGGGTTTTGGAAGGGGGAGGTAGTGGAGGGGAAAAAAAGAGTTACCTGGAAGCAGGAGATGGATGTATGGAAACAAGTGAGAGGAACTGCCTGAACTGGCACCGATGCCTCAAAAATTTCTGTGTAATTGCTGCTTGCAGAGTCTTGCTTATAAATCTGTCAGCATCTAGTCAATGTTACTGTGATTTTTAGAGTCTCTAGTTTTGAGCCCTCCTTGTTTTCTGTCTCTTGATATATGTAATTCACTGTAAATCTGATGTGGAAGATCAAACTACAGGGTTTCCGTTACTCCCTTTCAACAATTTGTTTTTTTGTTTGTTTCTTTCCTGTTTCTCAGAAAAAAAAAAAAGTATTTCTTGTTAAAGATGATGCAGATGGAACTTTCTATACTGTCTGTGATTTGTAGCAATGGCAGAGTGCTAAGGGAATGATGGAAATATTTGCTCAACAATTAAAAAAGCTTTAGTAGCTTGAGGGAATTGAATGGATTGAGTTTTGCTGGACTGTAATTTTGGGTTGTTTAGTGCTTTTCTGAGATGTTTTAAGATGGCTCACTTGTGAAAAAGGGTTTCTGTTCATAATTACACAAGATTGTAGATGGGATGATCTAGGAAACCTTGCTTTAGAAAGGGGGTTGAACTAGATGATCTACAGAGGTCCCTTCCTCCCCATTGCTATAGAGTCATAGAATGGTTGGAGTTGGAAGGAATCTTTAAAGGTCATCTAGTTCCAACCCCCTGCCATGGGCAGAGACACCTCCTAACAGACCAGGTTGCTCGAGGCCCTATCCAGCCTGACTTTGAACACTCAGGGTTGGAGGTTTGAACACCAGAGTTGGAGCCTCCATAGATTCTCGAGGCACAGTTCCAGTGTTTCACCACCCTCATGGGGAAGAATTTCTTCCTAATGCCTAATTTAAATTCATCTTCCAATTGGAAGGCATCACCCCTCATCCTGTGAGTCTGTGTGACTTGGATATTTAAAACAGAAGTCCGGAATCCACGGTGCTTGGATTCTGCGCTGAATAACTCCTTAGATAACCACGGATGCAGCTTAGGGCTGTTGGAAGATCAGCAAGAAGCAACAGAGAACAAGATGGAGTGGTGTGAGGAAAGAGATACACAAATCATTTAGAAGTGGACAGAGTTAAAATTGAAACTGAGCTGTGGGTATGCTTTAGTTATTGGTTTATGTGACAAGACCATGTGGATGTGCAGTGGTACTTTCCAGTTGTATCTAAAATAGTAACTTCTGTTCTCATTATATTGTTGGAGGCTTAAGGATGTAGCAAGCTGCATGGCAAGCTTCTTGCATTGTCCCTCAGTGAATGGTAAAAAAAACAAGAAAGGTTAGATGGGTGATCTGAGTTTGAGAAATTCTTCTTTCCATTATTTTTTGTAATTGTGCTTTACTTGTCCATAGTGTTGTAGAGGAATTAAGTTAGAAGATTCTATTTTTTTCTAATACAAAATGTCAGTGAAGGTTAAAAACCTTGTCAAGAATTCTTTATAATAGAGATGCAAATAATAAGCAGTCACCTCAAACCTATTGTGCAGTCCCCATCACAAAATGTTTTTTCTTCTAAGGGATTTGTAGCCCACACAGTTTTTGTCCTCTAGGTTTAGAACTTCCCTTTGATATTTTATTTTTGCAGTGTTCTTGGCTAAATTTAAATTGGTGCTTCTAGGTCACTATGACTAACCTGAAGTCTTGTTAACTTTAATTTCTTGTTAGCTTGCAAATAAATTCAAATGCCACAAACCTTTCTGTTAGGTCAGACAACTCTTAATTCTAGCTGGAGAAGTTGAGTTTGAGACCACAATTCCTTTTACACTAAAAAAACATCATCTTGATTTCATTTTGAACACCACAGGAAACACTTGACACTAGTTCTCAATACAAGAGAACTTGTTTTCTTACTTTCTTTGCTTTTCCAGGAGCAGTGTGAATTCTGTTGGATTTCTTTAGCAAGTTTTGTTTTCTTTAACAAAGATTCTGTTTCTTCCTAGGGCGCCAATGCCTCTGCTTTGGAGAAGGAGATTGGTCCTGAACAGTTCCCTGTGAATGAGCATTATTTTGGCCTGGTCAATGTAAGTGAATTTGTTATGCTTGAAATGCTATTTTGTTAATTCATATCCAAATTTTGAATTTCAGAGGATTCACTGTTAGAATTTTATCTATGAGCATTCCAACTTTAAGTGGGAATCTGCATAGACCCCACATCCTGCATTATGGTGCTGTAGCTTGCTATTAACCAAAATATACATTTGGTCTAATACAGAAAAAGTATATTCATAATCAAGTCTTTGAGGGAGAGCTTCCTACTCAGGTACATTCCTAGTTGGATGATTTTAATAGTTAGCTGGAAAGGACATAGACTAATAAAGAGATTGCATTAACAAATGTGTGGCAGCAGACCAAGGGAGGTTCTCCTCACCCTCTGCTCTAAGGAAGTCACTTCTGGAGTATTATATGCAGTTCTGGGCTCCTCAGGATGAGACAGGGAACTACTGGGGAGAACTCAGGGAAGGCTACAAATATACTGAGGGGACTAGAACATCTCTGAGGAGGAAAGACTGAGAGACATGGAACTGTTGAACCTGGAGAAGAACAGCCTGAGAGGGGACCTATGAGGGGCAAGAGGATAGGGCCAGACTCTTCTCTGTGGTGCCATCAACAGGACAAGGGGCAGTGAGTACAAACGAGATTTCATCTGAACAGAGAAGAAAATTCTTTGGTGTGAGGTTGCTGGAGCCCTGGAGCAGGCTGCCCAGAGAGGTTGTGGAGTCTCCTTCTCTGGAGAGATTTGAAACCCACCTGGACATTGTGATCCCGGGCAAACTGCTGTGGGTGCCCCTACTTCTACCATGGGTGCTGGACTCAATCTCCAGAGATCACTTCCATCATATACCATGCTTGGGTTCTGTAATGAAAAATGAAATGTGGATATTGTTTATATGCTCTTCCAGAAAAGGTGGATTTGATTTTACACTGAAGCAACAGTGGATTGGAACCTTGAGATTTTAAAATGAAAATGTTATTTTCTAAAACCCTGTTACTCATGGAGTTAGTGGGCACTCATCTTTGCAAGGACATAGCCAGAAAATGAATGACATTGACTTGGTCAACAATTTTCTTACATGTGGTAATACTCCTTTTTTATTTTATTTTTTGACAGCCTTGTGTAACAGTGAACCCTTCTAAAAAAACGCTCTTTGGTGTCTGTCAATTTGTGTAGATCTGACATGACTGGAATCTGTTGGGCAATGAGAGTTGTCTACCTAAATTAACTGTGCAGAGAGTGGAGTGCTGATGGTGATCTTGCCAGAGCTTCTGGAGCAGAGGGGCAGCTGTTGCTCCCATGACAGCTTTTACCCATGAATAGAGGAAGTTGGTCAATAGAAACAGTGGTTCTGTGGCATCGTGTTTATGACGCGAGAGTACAGTTTGGGCAAAACTCACTAGCAACATAACCACACTTCTGCTTGCTTCTCATCTAGGTAGTTTTTGTTGAAAACTGAAAGATAATTTTTGACACACCAAATAATGGTAAAGCATGATTGAAGTCTCGTCACAGCTCATTACAAACTCATTTAATTAGGAGGGAAAGTCATGAAGTTCAAAGGCAAGTGTAGAGTGCTACACCTGGGGAGCAATAATTCCTTGCACCAGAACAGCTCAGGAGTTAACCTGCTGGGAAGCATCTCTGTGGAGAAGGACATGGAGTCCTGGTGGACAGTAAGTTCACCATGAGCCAGGAACATGCTCTTGTAGCCAAGAACACCAGTGGTCTCTCTGGGGTACATGAAGAGGAGTGTGGCCAACAGGTCAAAGGAGGTTCTCCTCACCCTCTGCTCTAAGGAAACCCTATCTGGAGTACTATGTCCAGTTCTGGGCTCCCCAGTACAAGACAGGGAACTACTGGGGAGAGCCCAGCAGAGGCTACAAAGATGGTGAGGAACCTGGATCTCTGTGAGGAGGAAAAGCTGAGAGACTTGGAGCTGTTGAGCCTGGAGAAGAGCAACCTGAAAGGGGATCTTCTCAATGCTCAGCAAGAGGTAAAGGTTGGAGGGGCAAGAGGATGGTGCCAGCCATCAGTGGTGCCCAGTGATGGAACATGGGACAACAGACACAAACTGGAACCCAGGATGTTCCATCTGAACAGGAGGACAAACTTTTGGTGTGAGGGTACTGGAACTCTGGAGCAGGCTGCCTGGAGAGGTTGTGAACTCCCCTTCTCTGCAGAGATTACAAACCTGCCTGGACATAGTGATGCTGGGAAGCTGCTCTGGTGCCCCTACTTGAGCAGAGTGATTTGTTAGATGATCTCCAGACATTCTTGCAACCATCAAGATTCTGGGATTCTGTAATTGACTTCTGTGTGGGTTTCTAGCAGTTTGTGTTCTTGGACATCAAACCATCTAAAGACATAAAGTTAGACTTCTCACTCAGTGTGTTAATGGCCATTCCAAAGATGCTGAGGTTTGCACCATAAAGAGAAAAATGGGAGGCATCTCCCATTGTAACATAAATAGCAGAGCACTAAGCAGTGTGCAGAGGAAAAACAGCATCCTAAAAATAACCAGAATTAGTATAACTGCACTCAGTCTCTGTTTTGAAAGACAGAATATGACTAATACTATTGTGCTGTATTCCTTGCAACCAGTTTCTCTAGGATGATTGTTTTCATACTGTTGTTTGGCAAAGCTTTTTCCTAAGTTATTTTAGTTCTTTTATGGTTTGAAGTTAATTGGAGCACTTCAAAGAAGGCAGGTTCCTGGCTTCAGCATCCATAGTAGTGAATGTGTGGTTGCACTGCATATGATAGAATCAGGTGTTGAACCCGTGGACAATGGAGGCTTTATAACTGATTTGAAATAGTTCTTTTCTCTTTGGATCAGTGAGCTGAGCCAGCTTGCCTGCAGCCAAATTGTTGCTAAAGCCAGTGCAGAGTGTATTGCAGAAAGGTCTGGCTGCTCCTTCTGACAGCCTGTTAAAATAGATTACATGTATTGTTGAACTGGAGTGCAGGAGGCATGGAACAATGCTTTCATTCCACAGTTCTATCTTAGTTTTCATTTTAAGTAGCTTCTATCTTTAAAATAAGCCTTCAAGCTTTATTTTTACATCCAAATAGAAGATTCTACAAGTTCTTATAAAGTTAGGCAATGCTGCTTCTAAATACAGCCAGTTTTAAGTGAAACCCTCTCTGTTTTGTTATTAATTTTACTCAATTATTTATACCAGAGAGACCTTGGCAATAAGAGTTTAAAACCTGCATGTTTGTACCTGGATTTTGTTTATGGTTTAGGTCACATTAGGTTTATACACTGTGTATTTCATCTGTGCCTGTAGCTCCAGGTTTGGAAATAATCAGCCCATTGAGAACCTGCCAGTCTGGTTTGTGGGGTTCAGTCAAAGACAACTATGTAGATCTCATGTTGGTTTGGTTTTTGTTTTGCTTATCTTTGCTAGACAATTTCTAGCAAAGTCAAGGTCATGACTGGAAAGAGCTGACTATTTGTGCTTCTGAACACTAGCTGATTGCAGTGTGGTGCTGCTGTTTAATAGTGCTCGTTTGTAGAGAACAATAATATGGAGAAGTGTAGATCAATAATTGAGATATTCAGAAATTTCCCAAGGCCCTGAATTACTCAAAAGTTGGAAAGATTTTGTTCCAACAGGGAAAAAAGTCAGAATTGCTGAAATAAAGTACTTGGCTTGCAGTAAAATACCTAGACAAAGGGCAGCAGGCACAAGCTGGAACCCAGGAGCTTCTGTTTGCAGATCAGGAGAAACTTCTTTGCTGTCAGGGTGCTGGAGCCCTGGAGCAGGCTGCCAGAGAGGTTGTGAAGTCTCCTTTTCTGCAGAAATTCCAAACCCACATGGACATTGTGATCCTGGGCAAGCTACTGTAGGTGACCCTGCTTTAGCAAGGGTGTTTGGCTGAATGATCTCCAGATGTCTCTTCCAAACCCTGTCATGCTGGGATTCTGACATGGTAGCATGCAAGATGTTGGTTTCAGGATTAAAGTTCTTTCACATTAGGTGGAAGCAAACACAGTAGAAACACTATTTAGGAGGAGATGTTTAAAACCTAAAGCAAGCCAGTAAAGGGAATTTTTCACCATATCACTTTGACCTGTGTGAAGTGTCTTGCATCTTACTGTAAAGAATTTTTTAAAAGCTGGGTAGAATGTTTATTCTTTAACCCTTTCAGTTAGTTTGTGTCTAATAATATCTCTCTGTGTGAGCTGCATCAAGCAGGACGTGTATAATCAGTTGGCTTCATGCTTTTTGACATGATTTCTCCATGAATGCAGTCCTGAAATCTCATTAACTAATTGCTGCATAAACTTTTTGGACTTAAAATGCACTGCTGTGGAATGGTTTGGGTTGGAAGGGACCTTGAAGATCATCTAGTTCCAATCCTCTATGGTGAGCATGGACAACTTTGCCTAGACTGGGTTGTTCCAGGCATTATACACCCTGACTTTGAACACTTTTAAGCTTGAATGAACCTCCACAGCTTCTCTGAGTATGACCTTTTTTTTCCTTGAAGATGACTAATTCCTGGTTTCCTCTATCTCTTCATTTTCTAGGATTACTATAGAAAAATATATTTGATACCTTATCTAAACCAAACAATATTTAGTCAGGCTTTTTGTTGTCCTCTTGCCCGTTTTGTCCTGTATGCAGACTTGGTTAGTATGATGCTTATTTATCTTCCAAAGTCACTACCAAATGTCTGGGTTAGGTTCTTTCCTCATTCACATTTGTTCAGCTTGCATATTTGTTTTTTCTCACATCAGCAAGCTTTAACTATTGTTCTGTGTGCAGATAGCATAAACTCATGTTAATGCAACTACGATGCTGTGACCTTTTGGGCTGTTTAAATTTAATGGTTAACTTTGTTTCAGTCAAGAAACTGGTTATTAACTTGATTTTTAAATCATTCTACAACAGTAATCACACCATATTTTAGTGAACAGTAGCAGCCATATCCTATAAGTGCCACTTAACAAAATTAGGATAAGTTTCTTTCCTGCAAGAGTGGTCAGGCATAGGAACAGGCTGCCCAGGGAAGGTGGTGGAGTCACCATCCCTGGAGGTGTTCAGGAAACATGTGGACATAGTACCTGAGGACATGCTTTAATGGCTGTGGTGGTGTTTGGTTTATGGTTAACCTTCATCTTAGAGGTCTTTTCCAACAAAAGCAATTTGATGATTCTGTTGTGCTCTGTAGTCAGGTTTGTGTCCTCATTTTGCTTATTTAATGTTTCTCTCCCAATGCTCTTGAGCTGCAGGATCTCATTACCAGAATATCTGGGGGCTGGCAAACATAGGATTTGTTTGACTTTTTATTGTACAATGCAGTTGCACAATAAATTGCAAAGAAACAACTCAAAACCCTGTGGTGCATGTTCTTGTGGATGAGAGGTTAATATCTCAGCGTTGTTTCTTGTTCAGCAATGTGGAACACTGCCTCTGGAAGTTAACGCTGGCCTCCTTTCTCTGAAGTGACACTGCCTTCAGATAGGGCAGATGCAAGCCAGCTGCTCCTTGAATTTGTCTGCATAATCTACTTATAATATTTCATTATAAACAGGAAGTACTTAGCATTTACTGTGCTAACTATCCCTAAAAAGTGCTCTGTGTATCTGTCCCTGCCCATGGCAGTGGGTTTGGAATTAGAGATGGAACTTCAAACTCAGGCCGTTCTATGGAATGAGTTCATGTGCTGAGCTCTTGCTTCTGTCATACCACTGGGACATTGCTGTCTCCTCCTTTTTCTGTTTCCCTGTCCCACTGTTCTGCTCTATCTTTGGCACCTCTCCACATCAGCAGGGTCTCCTCTATCAGGATTAGCAGCATGCTGTGTCTGCGGAAGTTTTGATTTTGTGATGAGCCCTCAATTGGATTCTTTCTGTGTCAGTGGTTTCCTGCTTTTTCTGTGCCCAATACCACTGTGATTGTTGCCTTCTCTTCCTTTTCTTGCTGTTACCAGCTGTGATGATACAAGGCTGAGTCTTTTACATCATGCCTACTAGTGTTTCCCCAGAATCATAGAATGAAAGGGACTTCTGGAGATCATGTCCAACCCTTCTGACAAAGCAGGATAACCTAGGGCAGGCCACATAGGAACATGTGCAGATGGGTTTTGAAACTGTTCCAGCCTGTTCCAGGATCTTCACAATGAAGTTTTTCCTCATGTTGTGGTAGAACTTACTTTTGGTTTGTATCCATTGCCCCTTGTCCTATCACAGGACACCATTGTAAAGAGTCTTAGCACCACCTTCTTGATGCCCACCCTTCAGATATAATATATACATTAATATATAAACATTAATAAGATCTCCTCTCAGTCTTTTCCAGACTAAACAGTCCTAGGTCTCTCAGCCTTCCCTCATCAGACAGGTGTTCCACTCCCTTCATCCTCATAGCCTCTGTTGGATGCTCTCTAGTACATCACTGTCTCTTTC
>VWYK01074050.1:0-21766 GCA_013399775.1 Semnornis frantzii
GTCTTCATCCTTGGAAAAAAAAAATTAATTATTTTCTAATATCATGCATCCAAGCAAGTCCTCAAAGTGCAAGGAGGGGAAATTACTTTCTCCTACATAGAAAAAAGTATCAAACTCTGGTTTCTGATAATCTATCTTCAAGGATAGAGTGGTCCATAAGAAAAGCTCCCTATCCTTAACTATACTCAGTATCTATGAAGTAGAAGGATCTGATTCCACTTCCCAATTACTTTTTGAATATGGGAGAAACATAAGGTAGGAGTTAACAGTTTTGACATAGATGTATGTCAAATTTTATTAGCTGTCCAAACAACATCTATAGTCAACACACACAAGAATTTCCAGGTGTGATCTGCCCTATCCTAAATAAGACTTCTAAAGTAGGTCAGTTGAAGTAGGCTCTAAAAGCATTTGTCTACCTACATGAACTGTAAGTTTTGATTGTCTCAAACCCAAAACACCTAAGTAACAGACAGCTGATGCTATATGAGATTAATTCCACTTATAAGTGACCTAGCCCTGAAGCTACAGTGGGATGGCGTGTCATTTTTGGACAAAAATGAATCTGTCATGTACTTAAGGGATTTTTCTCATTGAAATTGGCCTGTTCCCATGAAGGAAAATTTAGTTTTGATGAGCTAACATTTTTCAACATAAGTTTGTACAATATTTAACAAAATAAAAAAGTATTTTTCTTAGCTCTCCCAAGAATTGTGAAAACACAAGAGCCACTTGTCCTCAAAGGACTTCCCAGACTCTGTGCATAGTCTACATTCTAATTTTGGGGATTGTGGTATTCTGTGTAGCTGTGTGGAACATATGTCTAGATGTTAATGAAAAACATTAGATATATGTACAATATGATTGCAAATTATGGTTTTAACAAGTAAGTGCTATTTTTTTTTCTTTAAAATAACCTATTAATACTGTCCCAGGTTGGGAACTATAGGGTTAAAAAAGTCCTTTTGGTACTTGAAGATTGTTATTCAATCCCACAATTCTGCTATCTCTTCATAAGCTCACGGCAAGGCCAACTTGTTCTCTTTTCCTCCCCCTCCAGCCTTCTGCCGGGCAGGAACTGCATTATCAGGACAAACATGGAAGGATAGGCCTGGTTGGGGCCTCCAGAGGCTGTGTTTAGGCCTCTTGGATGGCAGAGGCATGAGGGAGGGAGGATTGGAGCACTGGGGATGATAGATTTAGTTTTGGGTTGGGGGAAAATTCAGGGGGTTTGCTTATGGATTCTGTATCTGCCTTGTAATTTCTATCTGTAACTCTCTCCAAATATAATTCTGTTTTTTTTTCTCCTATTCATTTGAGAACTTCACTCTGTCGGCTCTTTAAACCCATGACAAATACAATAATTATTTTTAAAAAACCTTTACTGAAAAGTTTTGATATCTAGTTTCTCTAAGCACAAGAGGTTTTATACTTAAAATTCCACAGAAAAAAATAGAAAGATTAAAAAACAAAACCCACAAAAGAAACCCCAAACTAAACCAAACCAAAAACTAACTCTTCAGTTGTAGTTCTTTTTTCATCTTCTGAATTGCATTTGCAATTTAGATTAAGACTAAGGATCCTGTTAACATTTGTTGTAAGGTCTTCCAAGACTTGGTAATGCTCTGAAAATCTGTGGAAATGTCTATACTTCACATTTTAAAAATAGAAATTAACTGAATTTAAATTCGAATTTAAAAAAATACTGTCGATTATGCAAAAGGAAGTCTAAATCATTAACTAATGTGGTATATCCTCACCTGAAAAGTTATAGAAGTTAGTAAATGCACCTTAAACTCATAACAGATCAAATAAGATTTAAAGGACCACCAGGCAATGGAGTATCTGATATTCAAGTAATATCTAAATATCATGGGTTGTTGTAGTGTTGTTTTTTTATTGCTGCTGTTGGTTTGTTTGTTTGTTTGCCTTGTTATAGGGCCTTGCTTGAGTTTATGGCTCAATTCTGACAGTCCTGTTTTCATTCACATTCCAAAATAGGTGAATCTCATAATATCTCGGGGGGAAAAAAAAAAATAGGTTTAGGAGAGAAGGAAAACCCAAGCAAACACAACATAAAGTTAGATAATCTCCATAGATATGCTAAAGCTTTTCAGATTCATGAACAATAGAAGTTTGCAACAAATCTTCATTTGCATTGTATAAACGGCAGTCTTTGTTTTGTTGGCAGAAACATTTTGTATTCATGAACTATGCTTAGTGTAGTACTGCTTAGAATTTCCTTGTTCACTCTAAATGCCAATAGAATAGAAAGACAAAGTGGTGATATTAGGCTAACATAACACACAAGCACTTGTTTTGATTGCTCATCTGTCTACAAGCCATCATGTTTGCCCACCCAACTTCTTTCTGTCTGTTTTACTTTGCACAGTCTTGTGGAGCAGCCAAAGCAAGCAGTGATGTCTGAAAGTGGTTCATAGCACTGACACTGGAAAAGGAAAGTTGATATAGAAAACAGCACTGAACTTGAGAGGGTGGAGGCAGAAATTTACGGTTTCGGTTGTAAATTGCAATGACTTTTAAGGGATGAAATAAAAGCTCAAGTCTGTAACAGGTTTGAGAAATTACAAAATCATTTTCTCGTTTCATGTAGGACAAAAGCCAGATTTTTAAACTCACATCCTGGTATGTTTGGAGTAAGTGCTTAAATGCATTATGACCATATTTGAAATGCTGACTTTAATTCCTCTTTTGAAAGTGTGGTAAAAATATTTGTAGGGAAAGAACTCTGTCCTTTGTGGGTTCAGTATTTTTCTGCTGAAATTTTCTAACTTGAGTCCTCCAAATTGGATTAGAAATTTCCCAAGTCAGATAATCAAAGAATCTGGAATGTTTGGAGAGGCTGAAAATGTCCAACTCTAGCTGACATCTCTAAAAATAGTCCCACGAGTAAACACCTCACAGAGGAGAGAGCCACTCAAGCATCTCCATCTGCTAACAAACACGGGATGTACTTCAAAACCTGAATGGTAATTGTAAAGCAGGACTAGCAAGACTCAAACACAGAAATTATTCTCAAGGTTAAGTATTTATGTGAGAAACCTATTTGTTATTACAGAATTAACACTGAACCACAGAACTATCCAGGTTGGAAAAGACCTATGAGATCATCAAGTAATCAACCTGTAATTAATTGGTAATTAAAACATTCTCATAGCAACCTGCTTTATATCAGCTACATTTGCTTCATTTTTTTTTATGTTTCAAATAAGTACATTGCTAAGACTGATCAAAGCTACCCTTGTCTTGCTTGAAATATGTATTCTGCTGAACAACAAAGATCTGTTACAGGCCATGCTAAGTGGAGAAGTGTGAAGAGCTGATTATTTCAATATAGAATCATAAAATCATAGAATGGTAGGGTTGCAAGGGACCTCAAAGATCATCCATAGGCAGGGACACCNATCCTTCATTGAAACACTTGGCCTTCAATTGTCCTTCACAGGAAATACTTGGCTTTGCTTTGTGAAGATTCTTGATCAAGTTGTTTTTTTTTTTTGTTTTGGGTTTTTTATTTTTCTTTTTTATTAAGTTTAAAGAGCTATTTAAATGGTTACTCTTTGTGTGCCTTTTTTTGGTTCAAATTCTTTGCCAAAGTTAGTTTAAATTGTCAAAAAAAACTGGGGAGAAAAAAAAACATGTTGACTTTATTTATTTATTTTTTTTTCTCCTGGCAAATAAATTCTTTGTTAAACATGTGCTGGCTCATTTCTGTCCTATTTGAAAATTGCCTTCCATCGCCTATTTTGAACATTTCTTATTCACCTCCAAATAATCCATTTACTCTTCTGAAACTCAGAGCATTAAAAGTATTAAGAATTGAGTAATGCCTATGTATGAAACTCCAAATAGTTAAGCAGTACTCAAGCTTATGTCATGAAAAAAACACCTTGCATTGCACGTAAGTTTGTTACAGAGTATAGACAATGAAGCTAATGACTTAGAAAACCGTCTACAAATCTTTTGAGTCCATTATAAGTAATGTTAAGTCAAAGATGACTATTAGCTGTGGGGAGGAAAAGTAACAAATAACAGAGAAAGTAAGATGACATTTTATGGAATATTTTTCATACATACATTTCAAAATTATCTCCAGAAGAGTGTAAGCAACTTTAACTGTTTGTTAGACACAAATTCCAAGGAAGTTGATTAAAGTCACGCAGCAGAGTTAATGGCAGAGATGTGAGTAAAACTGATTCAATAAAATTGAAAACTGAAGTGAGAAAAAAACCCCTCTGGTCTAATAATGAAAACAGGAAGTGATTTGTGGGTTTTACTATTTTGATGGGAGGGTGGGTGCTATGGGGGGCAGTATTCCCCTTTAGTTTCTAACTCTTGAGCCTTTCACTTAATTGTTTTAAGGTTTCTTCTTCCTCCACTCCCACCATGAGGCCTCACTGCTTCCTTTGAAGGTAAAGATAATACTCTTCTGTAATTATAGTCTTCTAAGAATCTGGACTTAATTGCACTTCTTGGAGATTGGTCGCTAAGGCCTCAGACTTGAAGATATAATACAAGATTGTCAACTCGTCTAATGATGCCATCTCAGCCCTACAGTGAGGATAATATTATAGGTGTGATTAGCTAATAGAAATAAAAAAGATCATGATGCTTTTGCAAACCTGTCTGCAAACCTTTAAAACTGTCTTGCATGTTCATTATTCATTTAACATGGCACTTACTGCAGTACTTTTTCCCTTGTAGAAAGCAGGTTCCTATTGGAAAAATGCCAAAGTGTAGACATGAGTGACATGCAGAAGCTTTTGCTATCTTGTGACCCCCTGACACTCAGTAATGAAACCAGTCTTCAGTGTTTGTGTAAAAAGAACATTCAATTTTCAGGGAAATGTCAGTAAGATTATTTTCTTTTCTTCTTTTTAAACTTTATTTTTATTTTGCTTGTTTTGCTGTTGTTGGGTTTTTTTTATCATTGTTTAGGTCCAACGTGTATTTCAGGAGCTGTATTTTTAGGTAACAAAGAACAATTCTGAAAAAAAGAAACATGCTGATGCTTTGTCTTTTTTTTTTTTTATCATTTGAAGAATTTCACTTGTAGATAGGCATGGGGGGGAGGTAAAGGAAATACATGCAAACAGTAAAAATATCTCTCTTGCAGTCAAAAACTGACATTTCGCATATTCAGAGTGCTAACCTATGTGCACTCTCAGGCTAAGGAAAACATCTTCGCAGCTCACAGAGGAAATTACAAATACATGGGATCTACATTAAGGTTACATTCACACACAGACTACAAAACAAACTCGGGTGCACAAGATTCATAGAGAGTTATGAAAATGGAATTAATCCTTAGTGATGGTGATTACTCTGAGAACTGGGTTTTTATATGCCTTTTGTGATCTGAACATAATGACGAGAACCTGCTCAAGTGAGTAATTTTATTCTTTTGCTGTCAGTGTTGAGCTGAGAAAGCAGAGGAAAGAGGAAAAGGACTGGTGAAATCTGTATTTAATTTGGGTTTGCTACTCTTTCTTATGGAAGAAAAATCTGTAATGTATAACTGTTCCACAAAAACTGTTAGAATCCTAGAATGATAAGGTTGGAAGGGACCTCAAAGATCATCTAGTTCCAAACCCCTGCCATAGGCAGGACACCTCCCACTAGCACAGGTCACTCAAGGCCTCCTCCAACCTGGCCTTNTCTGCTGGCTGCAGAGCCCAACTCTCTCAGCCTGTCCTCATAGGAGAGCTGCTGCAGCCCTCTGATCCTCTTCGTGGCCTCCTCTGGACCCGCTCCAACAGTTCCATGTCCTTCCTGTTCTGAGGGTTCCAGAACTGTACACAGTACTCCAGATGGGGTCTGACGAGAGCAGAGTAAAGGGGGTTGTAAAAATGCAAGCAAAATGAAGCCTAGGTTTGTGTGTTTTGCTGGCAGAGACAGCCTCCAAGCTGAAAGAAGTCGTGGGTTCAAACTTCAATCAGGTAGATAAAGGAAACAGCTCTCTTGACTAATTGTTCTCTATGGTGTATTCTGCCCACCTGTGGGAAGATTTTACCCTTTTGATTTCATCTGCAGATGATGTCCTAGTATGTGCAAATTAAGTATTCATTAGCATCCAAACTAAAATACAGGTGCCCCATTTCTAGAGCACATGTCCTGATTAATAAGGAGCAATTTTCTTTTGTCTCAAAAGGCATTTAAGCATCTCATGCAAAGTAGGACATCACTACCAGGAAGAATTGAGGAAAATGACCTCGGAGCATCCTTGTGTCTGGTTCATTCTCCTGAGAAGTCAGATACCTGCATTCTAGTCTATTTATCAGGGGAATACAGAGATTTTGATAAAATGGTGCAATGTCAACAGAGACTCTAAACATATCCCACCTTAGAAAAGCTTTTTTATTTTTCACATAATACCTGTAGGATATGTTCATTGAAGTGTCTCAGATGGAGGGGTGTCTGAACTGTGAGAGATCACTAGACCAATTAATTCTATTTTTAAAAATCACACTTGAATTTGTAAAGAGTTCAGGATGCTCAAGATTGTCCTTTTCTGGGGAGAGAGGAAAGATACCGTGTGCAGAGCAATTCCTCTGGATCTAATGATTGTAACAAAAGTACTTATTTATTTATGTTATTTAAAGATTGCCTTTGCTGGTACGTGGAGAAATGGAATCCTGGTCTCAGATCTAACTTTAGAAAAGCAGGTACCTACATAGCTTGAATAAGATGACCTCTTTTAGATCTCTAAATAGCAATGACACTCATTGTCTGTCTCCCCACTGCTATAATCCTTATAAGGAGCATTGCTTTAGTTGGAAGAAAGAACTTGAAGGCCTAAAATTATGTGCATGTATGTGTTTCTAACAGGGAATGGACTTAAAGTTGTACAAAGGTGGCTGGTAAATTGGGACCTGGTAGACAGCAACAGGATTTTCTTGTTTAGCTCTTTGTGTTTCAAAAATAATACGGTGCATTGACCGTATGACCCCTCTCAATCACTGAAATCAAAGGGATCACTGTAGCACATATAGAATCTATCCATTAAGAGGTGATTGAAACTGATTCAAGCCACAGAACTCCTGCTAGAACCATGCTTCGAGCTGTCAGCAAACTGATTAAGAAAATGTTCATGTTTTCATTCTAATATTTCAACACCTTTCACAGAGAGACAATCACAGTACCCAGGCATACATTACACACTGAGGTTCACTAGAATAAAAAAATGTTGTGTGGTGCTCTGTGAGGATGTGAAGTACAGGCCACAAGTATGACTAAGCAGCACAAATCTGTGGCACACAAGCTCAAATGTCACCATCTCATATTGTCGCCTCAGATTGTAGTACTGCAACTTGCTGGTCAAGATCCAGTAAACACAAGGCACACAGTAATGTTGTTTCCTTTTGCACAGAGAAAGCAGGTTTCATGCAAGACTACATATCATAGTTTCATAACTTTTAACTGATTATTCCTACAATCCTGAGTGTGTCAGACATTTAAGAGAAAAAAGGCTTATTTCAAACCCATGTGGCAATAAAACCTTAGATTTGTCTACTGCAAAATTGAAATGCCTATCTGTCGTTTCCTTTGATGTATTTTTGTACTATTTTAAAATATCTTCTAGAAGGTTCTTTTTGTACCTTTCTTGATCTCACTAAATGATTTACATCGAGAATGCTTTTCCTGAATGACCTTCATTTAGTTGGGTCTAGGTGATCTTAAAGGCCTCTTCGAACTCAAACCATTCTACGATTCTATGGTTGTGTGAAAGAAATTCCTTATTTGCCTTGAAAGGAAATTTGAAGAACTGCAGTTTAAGCTTTATTGTTAAAGTGCATGGAGAGGCATCTAAAAGATATGAAAGAGCTACCTCTGTGGATGACATTTTAGGTTTTTAAGACTGAACTCAGCAGAACCTCTACAAACTACGGCATAGGAGGCATTACTGCCAAGCTCATGGGCTCCTTGTGCAAGAAACGTCCTTTAAAGTTTGAAACGTGATTTACCAAGAAATGGGCTTCTTCTGCCTTCCATACTGCTTTTCACTTAGATATTCAGCCACAAAAGTCACACATTTAAATGAGAAAGATATGGATGTGAAAATGACATTACCTTCTATCCTGGGCTGATCTCGGCACTGCAGTGGGAATTCAATCAGTGCTACAAATCCTGTTGGTGTTTTTACACATGTACACGCACAAACGCGTACATCAATTCTGCTCCTTCACCTGTTGTAGCAAATGTATAGAATGAACATGTGTAGAACACATGATTCATCTTTGGACACCTCACCCCAAAACTATTTATAAGTTCATATTTTTCATCACGTTCATATCTCATCATTATGGAAGATTACGATGTCATTGCATCACCCAAGAAATGGGCTTCTTCACCATTAAATATTTTATTAAATTCTGAAGCTCAGTGTAGAATTATCTACAAAATCGGGCCAGGGTGCTCCAAGAGATCAAGCTGGGATTTAATTGAAAGCTACTGGCACAGCACAAATTATAGGCATTCTCCTCTTGATGTAACTCTTCTGGTGTATAATTATTTAAAATAAATTTGACAGTTCTTATTGTTTAACCATTATGAAGTTAGTCAAAACTGCTGTCCCAGTTTGAGGAAAAAAATGGCACACTGTGAATTTAATATTGCTCAGATTTATATTAGTTTTCTCCTGGCCTCACAGATAATAAGGAAGCACTACTATGAAAGAGCAAGCAGTAAGAAAGGAAACTTTTCCTGCTACAGCTGTATGCAGAGATCTTTGTAGGGTTTTGGGCACTGACTCTTGCTTAAGTAGAGAGAGGGGAAAGCAAAACCTCACAGAGCTATAACAGAAAACATGATGGAAAAGTATTTGGTTTGGTTTTTATAATGTATATACCAAACTAACTACCTACAATCATTGTCCTTTCTTCCAGAGTTTTAAAAATCCACTAGTTTCTTATCATGAAATATTGTTATTTTTTTTGTACAAATCTGCCCTAAATTATGCCACACAATGTACTTTCAAGGTAGAGACATCTACAATGAACGAGATTTTTTAAACAAGTAAATGTTTTTGTTGGTTTTTTTTTAATAATTTTTTCCTGTATGTCTTTTCTACCAAAAAAAAAAAAAAAAGAAAGGGCCAAATATTTGTAGCTTACTGAATTTGAATAGGCCTCAGCTCAAACTCTCTGTGCTTTATTAAGCTGTCCAAGTAACTTTGCTTGTCATTTGCAGACCATCCTTTGAGTCAGGCTGCCACAAAACAGCTAGTGACCACCTTCCTGCAGTGAATTATGAGCTGATGATTTATTTGGGTTCTTTTACAACTACTGGACCTATTTTATTTCTTAAAGAATTTTCTGTTGCAATCCTTAACTGTAAAATGAGAATCTCACCTCTTCATGCTATCCTGAAAGGGGAGAGAGACTCTGCCATGAAGCTGGAGCTCATAATTCAAAATTCAATGGTAAAAAAAGGGTGGAAGAAACAGTACAAGATTTCCTGAGAGAGCAAAAGTTTGAATTGCATGCATAATAAATTGATCTCAACAGCAGTATCGCTGTACTTGGTTTACCTGGCAACATTTGCTCCTGGGAAGGTTACAGAGGTGGCTTCTGTGAGAGGTTGCTAGAAGCTTCTCCAGCGTTCAACAAGCCAGTATCACTGATTCAAAGACAGACCTACTGCTGACCAAGAGACTGAGCCAGTTTGTGGTGATGGTAGTACCTCTATGATAAAGTGTTTAAGAAGGAAAAGAAATACTGTACAGCACAGACAATGTGCATCGAACCAACATCAACTCCTATTCCCTGTGTCATGTTAGAGAGAAGGTAGAGGAAATCAGGAACAAAGACGAACCTGGGAAGAAGAGAGGTATGAGGGGAAGATGTTCAAAGATTTAGAGTTTATTTTCTCATTATTCTACTGTGATTTTGGTTGGTAATATATTAAATTAGTTTTCCAGTGATGGTAACTGCTGAGTGATCTCTACCTGTCCTTATATTAGCCTACAAGACTTTTCTTATATTTGCTCTCCCCTGTCCATCTGAGGAGGGGAGAGAAAGAGTGGCTTTGCTGGGTACCTGGCATCCATCCAGGGTCAACCTAACACAGTCACACACTGTACCTGACTAGGAGAAAAGCTAAAAGGAACCTAAAAATATGCTCTTTCCCTACGACATGAGAATCCTTAGAAAGCATGATATCAGAGAGAAATGCATCACTGTACTGGTGTAAAAGCCTGAAATACTTCTGAATGCCAAATCCCAGGTGGATTCCATGCATTGAAAAAGCATGAATTACATATTTGTTAAGAAAACAAACCCTCAGCCCTGGCTAAGACAGTTGGATATGGCCAGAAGACAGCAGAAATGCTATGGAACTGCCATGATTTCAGCTGCTTCTGTCTCTTCAGTCAGCAGTTTGTTTTTAAACTAGGAAAAGCCACCCAGACTACACATGGAAAGTGGACAAACACCACTGATTTGTGTTTACCCTCAATTACACCACTGCTGTGGAGATGAGCAGGATATTTATGAGGGTGCCTACCCAGGCCATTACTGCTGTGCATGAAGCATGTGACAGCCGATAATGGAGATGTGAGGTGAATGCAAAGAGATGCTCTCTAATGAAAAAGGGATTGGATTCTGTTAAGCCCCTGTCAGCACCAGTCTTGAAAATATTAAGAGAAATAATGAAATATAATTAAAAAATAATTTTCTTCTGATGTAACAGAATTAAACACTAAACTGACTGCTGTGTAGGAAAATAAAGTGTAGGAGTACCAACACCAGGATGGTTTAGCATTTAAGGGAGGAACATGGTCAGTCATTAGGCTCAGTAATTCTGCTCACCTCTAGAGTTCCAGAAGGGATGCAGAGGTGAGTGGATGGACCTACCCTGGTGAGGAGAGGCTGCAAAGTGCAGAGCACAGGGCTGGGTGCCCACCAGATCTGGTCTTCGGCTTCAGGTTTGCTTCTGACTCTTCCCTGTGGGGTAAAGCAGAAGTGTCCCTCTACTCTTTTCCAAACTAGATTTGGTTAGAGTGTATAGATCACTGGATCAGTCCATTGACGTTCATATAGCCCTAGGCTCTGTAGATGCACCTAGAGAAATATCATTTCTGCAAGGATTTGGAGCACATGATCCACTTTAAGAATTAGCAGCAGTGAGCAGAACAGTCATGGTGGGTCCCTTATGTCCTTGCTCTGTGAAGAACTGAGCTGCTCCAATTTTTTGTCCTATTTATGTGATTTGTGATCTAGGATATGGAGATGAAGAACAGTAATTTTCTAAAAGTAATATCTGGAAAACAACCACTCTTATTCTCTGTACGTACAGCACTGTAGTGTAACATAGGTTAATCCTAAATAAATCTTCCCCTTTTATGCAAAAACTTCACCTCTACATATCAGCACTAGTAGTAAATAGTAAGTACATAAATTCATTTCCCAGACAGAGCAACACAGCCTTCATTAGCAGAAACATTTGTGTTTGGTTTCTGGTTGATTGACTTGATTTGTTGTTGTTGTTTATTTTGTTTTGTTGGTTTTGGTTTTGGTTTTTTTTCATGGGTTGATTGGTTGATTTGGTTTGGTTTGGTTGATTGGTTTGGGTTGGTTTGAGTTGGTTTGGGTTTGGTTTGGTTGATTGGTTTGGGTTGGTTTGGGTTGGTTTGGGTTTGGTTTTGGGTTTGGTTTGTTTTTTTGGGAGGGGTTTGTGTGGTTTTTTATTAATTTTCCTGCTTCAGGTGACCTTCCCTTTGGATTGAAATGAAGCTTTGGTGGTAACATGACAAGCTCAACAGAATTGAAACCCACACAACATAGTTGAAGTCCACACAATATACTAAGTCAGTTTGCATAGTATGTCCAAAAATCTGTGCGTATGTTGGAAGAGAGCTTGCTCTCCCTGTGTCCTTTTCACTTTCTAGTAGCTGGACCTATGGGACTCTTCCAGGCTAACTAACATTTTAAGTTTCAAAAGGCATCACTGAGTGGAGATCGTTTTTACAAGCTGAATTAACAATACATTTTATTGTACCAATAATAGAAAGATCAGGCCATCTGGGCAAAAGCTGCTCAGTGTGATTATGACACCAAAATTTGGGAGCAAGTTTCCCTGCGCATGATCTGTAATGCAAACAAAATTGCCTTTGGGACATCACAATGTTCTTTGAGGATGTGGTTTCCAGTTCTTGATCGCTGCATTATCAAGGGAATAAAGGCAGAATTTCATCTTAAAGTGGCAATTGACTTCAATTTCTGTTCACATGGTTGTTGTGTTTACTATGACATATACACATACGTATACAATATATTTAACTATTAGAAGCTTCAACTTTCTATGTTTTCTTCTTAGATGTTGCTTGTTTGCAGAATTCCACTGCGTTGGGCTGGTTCCCTGATGTCAAAGCAACGTACTTGTGTTGAAGAGTTTGACACACTAAGCCAACAAAGCACTCAAACTTTTGTATGACATGGGCAGATCAGAGTGAAAGGCAACAAAAGATGGACATCAAACTGTTGGAGTAAGTCCAGAGGAGGACCATGAAGATGATTAGAGGGCTGGAGCAGCTCTGCTATGAGGACAGGCTGTGAGAGTTGGGGCTCTTCAGCCTGGAGAAGAGAAGGCTTTGAGGAAACCTTGTAATGGCCTTCCAGTATCTGAAGGTGGCCTACAGGAAGGCTGAGGAGGGATAATTGACAAGGTCTTGTAACGAGAGGATGAGGAGCAATGGGTTTAAAATGGTAGAGGGGAGATTTAAACTGGATGTTAGGAGGAAATTCTTGCCAGTGAGAGTGGTGAGACACTGGCACAGGTTGCCCAGGGAGGTTGTGGCTGCTCCCTCCCTGGAGATGTTCAAGGCCAGGTTGGATGAGGCTTTGAGCGACCTGTTCTAGTGAGAGGTGTCCTTGCCTTTGGTGGGGGGGTAGAACTAGACAATCCTTGAAGTCTCTTCCAACCTAAACCATTTTATAATTCTATGATTCTATGATGAAGAAAGTTATTAAAATTGTGGTAACAGAACTTGTCTTCTAACCACAGAAAAAAACTTATATCCAGACATCATGAAGCAAGTTTTGAAGTAGCTTGAAGCCGTTTTTTTTTTAAATGCATCATCTTTCCTGCTAATTTTCCTCAAGGAAAACAGAACCATTGATTTCAACATGAATCTCATTAAATGCTTTTACTGATACCTGAATTTGGACTGATGACTCTCCAGTGGGATGACTATGAATTCAAGTCCTTGAATTACTTTACAGAAGGGAATTAACAAGTAGTGCCCAAATTTTGCTGACACAGACCTGAAGTTGTGCAGAAAGGCTTTAAGTAGAGACTTCAAGTCCCACTGAGTTCAGTGATATAGGGTAAGGCTCTAATACAGTATTTTTGTGACCGAGTTAAAAACCCTTTACGTTCAAACCATCTTTCAAACCATATCCACAAATACTTGGCTGAGACGAAATTGACATTTGGTATAAAAAATACTTTCACACAGGAATAAATGGTTACATCCCATGTTTTCTATTGGTAGGAAAGCTTACTAGTACAAGCCCTGCAATGAAAAATATGTCTTGAAACACAAGCCAGGGCAGCAGAAAAGAAATATAAGTAAAACCTCAAATTCTAATCATAACATTTATAGCTAATATTATCAAGAACGTTTATGAAAGGATAATAGATGACTGAACATTTTTAGCTAACTCAAGTTTTAATGTAAATAAATTGATTTAAAAAAGAAAGAAAGAAAAAACCGCTCCCCTGCTGCGAAGCTAATACAGCCCTGTTCCCAGAAGACTCCAATACGTCATGCAAATTAAACTACTCTGGTCTTGGATGTCATTCCATTGCTTGTTTCCAGCATAATAGAAGATGGTGCCCATGACTAGAGTGTGTTAAAGACCGAACTCTGGTAGACCTACCAATTACTCTATCATTAAGATTTCTTTTGGCAACTCTTGGAGGGTCTCAGTGGAAGACACCCTGATGATTCCAACTTTATTGAGTGGATATTCTGAATGACTCATCAGTCATAAAAATTACAGACTGAGAGAGGGTTTATATAATTTAAATATATAATTTATTATTTCCATGATGGAAGTTACAGAATTATTAATTGTAAAAAACCAGCATTTTAACTTTAACTAGTAATAATTCGAGATGGGATATATACTAGACTTGACCTTACTCAACTTCTTCATTAATGATCTGTAGGAGAGAAAAAACAGTATCTTAAGAATAATCACTACCTATGTGAAACTGGAAGATATTGCCCAGCTCCAGTGAGGACAATATAATACAAAGGGACTGAAACCACACAGAGATGTGATGGGAAAAGATATGATTTTCAGACCTGACAAATATGAACACACAGTGGAAAGAGGAAGAGAAGAAATAATCCAAAATTGGCTGCAATACAGGAAGAGTACAAAATAAGATAAAAAGTGTAAAAAGGGCTTGCAATATTACATGTGAGAAAAATAACAATAATAATATTAGAAGTAGAAATGAGCAGAGGCATATTTTGCTTCGCTGAGACATAAATGCTGTAAAAATGTCTGAGTCTTAAATAGATGCTGCTTTGTAAGTCTTGGTGTCTGCATAAATGTGAGGTCTTCCCTCCCTGCTTTTTCCTCCTTCCCTTTCTTCCATCATCTCTTTCCTTTTCCATCCTTCCCCCTTTTTTTCTCATATAGCCATCCTTTCCTTGGGCAAATCGTTTCCTCCTCCCAACATCCATGTATTCCCATCTTTAGCAGGAAAGTGGAGCAGTCTCCCTCTTCACTCTCAAGCTGGGGCCCTGGAATCAAATGCTGTGAATTTCCAGGCTGAATGTTTTCCTGATGCTCATTTTCACAGGCCAAACATAGCTCTCCTCCATTGTTGGACGACAGCAATCTCAGGGGAACTTTTAGTGAATACTACTCTACGTATTTAAGCCTAAGTCTGAAGCTTTTTATCTGTGAATTGTTTAAATTAATTGGTGCTGGTTTTAAGGAAAACATCACCATGTCGACTGGGCTAGTGTAAATAGACCACTAGCTAGGTTTTTATTTCTGTCTCAATCTTAAGCTTCCAAAGCAGATGATTCTGACTTTATTATTAAAATGTTTTCCTAATTTGATTGGCATTGAGTACAAACGAGCTTTTTTTTTTTTTTTAAATTTCTCTTTCTTCATTTTTACTTTTTACTTTCTTCTTAAAATTTGCTATGAAATATTAACTTGTGAAATATATATCTTAAGCAATATAAGGTAAATTCTGAGTCTTGCAAATATTCTGAGCGTTCAAACACAGACACACTGCAGAACCCACAAATTCAGTCTGTGAAATAATCCTTATTTTCTGTATCATGTTGTTTCTACAAGAAGGAAACCAAAAGAGGTTTCTCTTCTCTTCTCTGTCTAAATATAGTCTTTGGAATGGGTCCAGAGAAGAGCAAAAATGCTGTTCAAGGGTCTAGAGAAAAAGATGCATGAGGAGCAACCGAGGGAACTAAGGTTATTTAGCCTGGAGAAAAGGAGGCTCAGGGGAGAATTTCTCATGCTCTGCAACTACCTGAAAGGAGGTCGTACTGATGTGGCTGCTGATCTGTTCTTCCAATTAGAAAGTGTCAGGATGAGAGGAAACGGCTTCAGGTTGTGCCGGGGGAGATTTAGGCTGGGTATTAGGGAAGTAAAAAAAGTCATTGAAAGGGTTATCAAGCCAGGGGAAGTGGTTGAATCATCATCCCCACAGGTATTTAACAGATATGTAGATATGGTGCTGAGGGAGATGGTTTAACAGTAGGTTTAGTCGTGTTAGGGTCATGGTTGGACTCACTGGTCTTTTCCAACCTAACCAATTCTGTGATTCAATGATTCTTAGGAACTCTTAAAATTCTTATTGATGAAAGTTTAGGTTTTATATATGTAAGTCTTTTCTATAACATTCATAAATCAATGAGAATTGGGATCCATCTGTCAAAACACAGCTATAGGAAGTATATGTTCTATACCTGTGTTTGTTCCTAAAAGCAAAAGATGTAATGGAGATAAAAAGGTTAGAAAGGTTGTATTCTAGGTTGTATACTAGATTGTATTCTAAATCTAGTGATGAGACAGAAATTGTAAATCACCCTCTGAAAATGCTTATTTCCACTACTGACTATCAAGAGAATTCAGTTCCCTGCTCAGATGTAGCTGTTTAACTTTTACATTTCTTGAATTAGGTGAGGTGAACCACACATTATATGAGTAACATGGAACAGCATTTTGTTGGATTGACAGAATTCTAAAAATAAGAGTTTTGAATATGAAATGTAGCTTTAACAAATTTCCTGCAAACTTGTTACTGTAAAGTCTGAATAAAAGCAACACTTCTGATAATAATAGTTATTCACTTGAATTCACACTCTACATAAGGATCAGCACATCCTATGCAAAACCTGACAGTAACATAAAATAGCAGAATTGAGAAAATTTATAGTGCTGATCAGTTATTACATCCAAACAGTCATAGGTAAGAAATAAGTTATCTTGTTGATTCCTTTTTCACATTAGATTCATATTTTTTTAGCAGACTGTACAATTGCTTTACAAGCATTGAAAATATGGAGGCAAAAGCAAATGTTAAATATACTTCTTTAATAATTACATTCTTCCTGAAAAAAAAAAAAAAAAAAAAAAAAAAGGAATTTTAACTGAAAATCCCCCAAATCAAACAAGTATTTTGAAAGTGAATGCTAATTTAGAAAAATTATGCATCTTGAAGATTTCACACTTTAAACTANTTAGCCCTGAAGTAGCAGAGTATGCTGTGTTAGCTCTACTGTCAAGACTTGGCTTTCAGTTTTTAGAATCATAGAATCATAGAATGGTAAGGTTGGAAGGGAACTCAAGAATCAACTAGTGCCAGCCCCCTGCCATAGGTAGGGACGCCTCCCACTAATACAGGTCACTCAAGGCCTCCTCCAACCTGGCCTTGAACACCTCCAGCCAGGGAGCAGCCACAGCCTCCCTGGGCAACTTGTGCCAGTGTCTCACCACCCTCACTGCGAAGAATTTCCTCCTAACATCCAGTCTAAATTTCCCCTCTGCCAGTTTAAACCCATTGCCCCTTGTCCTGTCATTGCAAGACCTTATAAATAAACCCTCCGCAGAGTTCCTGTAGGCCCCCTTCAGATACTGGAAGGCTACTAGAAGGTGTCCTCAAAGCCTTCTCTTCTCCAGACTGAAGAGCCCCAACTCTCTCCATCTGTCCTCATAGCAGAGGTGCTGCAGCCCTCTGAGCATTTTCGTGGCTCTCCTCTGGACCTGCTCCAGCAGTTCAGTGTTCTTCCTGTGCTGGGGACTCCAGAACTGCACACAGTACTCCAGATGGGGTCTGAGAAGAGCAGAGTAAAGGGGCAGAATCACCTCCCTCTCCCTACTGGCCACACTGCTCTTGCTGCAGCCCAGGGCTTGGTTGCTGTCTGGGCTGCATGCAAACACTGCAGGCTCATGTTGAGCTTTTCATCAACCCAGGCCCCAAGGTCCTTTTCCTCAGGACTGCGCTCCAGCCATTCACCACCCAGCCTGGATTTGTGCTTGGGATTTACTTCAAATTCTTCCCTTGTATTATCTGGTACATGCTCAATAAAACACCACTGCAGTTGTGGCATTTAACAGAATGTTTAATGTCACAAATTGGTTCTTTTTAGCCATCCTAATCTAGGCAATAGCTCAAAATTTAAAATCAGTTTTATAAAGCCTCCTGTTGTGATAAAGGCAGAGGTGTAGATAATGAAGCCACTTAAAAATTACACCATTTGAAATATTTTGAAGGTTCTTTTGTGTCACACATTTAACATGAATTTCTTGCCGTTGGCAGTACAGGAAAATCACAATTCCCATACTTCCCCAATTCCACATTGCACTGCCAACAAACAGGCTCCGTGTTTCTTTCCATATTAATCCTTCTACTTGAAAAAAAGCATCCCCGAAAAAAAAGCATTTATCAAGTCAACTCCCTGGTGACAAAATTTATCATGAAGTCTCACTTTTCTTGAGAAACATAAGGGGAAGGATGGGGACTGAACAAAGAAGTGATGGGTTGTCTTCATATAGACATATCGTTCCTAGCAAGCATTTGCCGATCTCTTTTGACACCCTGAAATTGTGTGAGGCATTTCAAAAAGCAAACGTGCATTTTTGTCTTTAGCTAAAATTCAGGCTAAATTCAATGTGACACACTAAATGTCTAAAGACAGACGAGAGCAAGGACAAAATAAAAAAGGTGGATGAAAATGACAGTAATAATTCAGAGACATGATCGTGGAGTTAATAGGTGCAAGATGCACTGTGTCCGCATAGCCAAACTTGCGTTCTCATTGTAGATAGCAGAATATCATTTAAGTAGACATTAAATAAGACTGATGTGACATTGGCCCCTGTGGACAACTTTCATTCTGAATTACTAGCCTTATCATCGAACCATACCCAAAACCTTCCACTAGAAATCAGCAAATCAGCCTTTGTTGCTATTCAGAGCAGCAACTGTTCTGATATTATCATCAAAACTCTCACATGACATATGGAATCACAGGTGACTCCCGGATCAATGAAAATGTTCAGCAGTCTTCAATTGTGATTGAAAGTCATTCTCTGTGCAAGTTGTTACTGTGAAATCCTGTTCAGTGGTACCAGGGTGGACAAACAGGTTTGGTGAAGGGCAAATGACCTGTTAATTATCAAGTGGATTTGGTTTATTATTAGGCATTCAAAAAGCTCATACACCAAAGACAGGTGCATGTCTAACATGGAAGATTGGCTCACTTTTTCACTCTGGTCAGAGAAATCATTCTCAGCTTTCATCATCACTTTGGCACAAACACTCTTCCAGGGAAAAGTGTCTTTAAAAGAAAAGTTATTTCACTTTACAAAGAAATCCACAGCAACCAGTAGCCAGCCATACATCTTCAAGTACCCTCTCAAGGAATCCCCTCTTGTCTTAGGTTAAAAGAGTAAATTGGCACATGCAGAGAGCTAGAGATCTGCTTACCTAGTTAGTTATTTCTGCAAGTTGTTTAGCAGCTCTCTTCCCAGAAGTGTGTTTTTGCTGAAGTGCAAAACCCTCAACATTTCTACTCCTTACTGGATTACAGACCAGGCTCCAGCCATTAGCTTCTTTATGTAAACACATTTGGAGTCACCTGAAGTACTTTGAGGTAATCAAATCCACTTCATAAGGTGTTAGGGAAGACCAAAATAGGCCTAAACATATCCTGGCTTGCCCAGACATGTTTTCTGGTCTCCCTCCTTCTGCTGATGGGAGAAGACAAAGGGTCTGGTACCTCCATGTCTGTCCAAACTTGTTTAGGGGGTACCTGCATGTGTTTATACACTTATTTCTGTTCTACTCTAAAAAAGCAAAAGTAAGCCTTGACTTTACCTAACATGGTTAAGCTTGGCAAAGTGCCATTCTGATTGGCTGATCTGTGGCCAAAGACCCATTCATCTCGGGCTACACTGATAAAAAGGGATGACCAGGTAAAGACAACGTGCTTTGCCTCAATGCGCTCTACCAGTACTCTGCCTCAAGGTGCCTCTGCCATGATATCCTGCTATGCTTTGGTAAGCTACAAGCTAGCTCTGCTACGTAATAACAAGGTCTGGTGCTTTGAGTTTGTCTACCTGGAAACCAGCCTCGAGTTTATCAGAAATATGCCTTAAATGCCTTTACATGACAGGCTCAAGCAGCCAGTATGACATCATGCTAAGAGTGCATGTCTGCAGGTCTACTGCCAAGATGGGAAATCCTGGAAGGGACACAAATCACCCAAGAACATCCAGGATCAGGTCAGGGATCATCTGCCTCTCTTCCAGCACCCTTGTCAGAGCCTGGGAAGAACTTGAAGGCTGAAAAGACACAGACAGAACTCCCTGCAAGTGTTTGGGTACTGTCTGGAAACTGTAGTTAAGCTGCTGGAGTCCAGATATATAATGTGTGCAGTTCTGGAACCCCCAGAGCAGGAAGGACATTGAACTGTTGGAGTGGTTCCAGAGAAGGCCACGAAGATGATCAGAGGGCTGCAGCAGCTCTGCTATGAGGACAGGCTGAGAGAGTTGGGGCTCTGCAGCCTGGAGAAGAGAAGGCTTCCAGGAGACCTTAGAGTAACCTTCCAGTATTTGAAGGGGGCCTACAGGAACTCTGTGGAGGGACTATTGACAGGATCTTGCAATGACAGGACAAGGGGCAATGGGTTTAAACTGGCAGAGGGGAGATTTAGACTGGATGTTAGGAGGAAGTTGTTTGCAGTGAGAGTGATGAGACACTGGCACAGGTTGCTCAGGGAGGTTGTGGTTGCTCCCTCCCTGGAGGTGTTCAAGGTCAGGTTGGAGGAGGCCTTGAGTGCCCTGTCCTAGTGGGAGGTGTCCCTCCCTATGGTAGGGGTTTGGAACTAGATGATCTTTGAGGTCCCTTCCAACCTTACCATTCTATGATTCTATGATTCTATTTATGAGTAAATACTCTAAGGCCTCTTTTGGAAAACTGTAAAATTCTCTTAATTTTCATTGTGGGATGCCTCACAGAGTCATAATTTTTGGAAAAGTAAAGTAAGCTTCAGTAAGTTATAAAAAAAACTTGGGAATAGTCCAAAAATTCTGATTTTGATTCTAGGTATATGTTACCTACCATTCGTTGCAAAGCAATACCCTGAGAGAGGTTGCAGTACCATTTCACTCATTTTGAATCAAATGACCAAACAAGGCATCTTTCAACATGTTTATGGTTTTCTCACAGCACTGCAAAACTTCTTGCTGCATTTCAATACTAGAATGTAGTGCTTTCCTCACTCTGTTTCCTGAATCCATAATGTCAGTCAGTCTGACTCCACTGTCTTCACAAACTCGATGTAATACCTTTCTTACCTAGAATATCCTATAGTCAATTTAGGGCAGTCTTCAGTCCGTAACCTCAACGGCAGTAGCATCTAACGTCACACGTCTAATTCCAACATTACAATGACTCAAGGCCCTCTTTTGTGCTCTGTTCCTCAGATAAAGCTAGATCACACATGTTTTCAGTGTCATAATAATTCTTTTTCAAGACATTTTTCTTCCATTTTTTGATGTATGCAAACTGGAAGCAAACCATGGCTGAGGTTAGGCTCTAAGGAGGGTTGATTTTAGGTGGTACATGAGGACTCTGAGGAATCCTTTATCTTTTTTAACTCCTCCTGGAACAGATAAAAGCACAGCTTTTCAAGTTCCCTGATTGAAAAACATAAGAAGAATGAGATTCACAAATAATCTGTTTTCTGTACTACAGGAAGCTCACACCTGCATACTGTGTCCTTAAGTCCCTTCTTGTCCTTCACAATCACTGTGGTTTCAGAGTGATAACCTTAGTCTTGAGCCGCAGAGGAAAAGTCAGGCACACAGTGAATCCCTTGTGTATCTCCAGACAAAAGAAAAAAATACCTTAGAAGCCTCTCTTCTTTTGTATTCCTCTTTTACTTCATGTTGTACTAGATTTACCCTGTTACCAGTTTATAAGGAGGTAAGTGATTTACAGATATTTCCTCCAGCTACCGTAATCCTCCAACATCTACTTAAAAAAACAGAAAAATAAAAATAAAAAAAAAGACAAGAATCTTCACCAATGAAGTCACTCCAATTAATATTTATACATTTATATTTTATTTGGCTATCAAGTAATAATATTTTTCAAATACGTATGGAAGAAATATAGGCAACATTACAATGCTCAGAAGCATTTTGACCATATAATTCCCAGCCCTCTCAACAGAATCATAACAGGAACT